>JAJHPF010000023.1:7398190-7618224 GCA_024447775.1 Carex cristatella | reverse complement strand
CTTGTTCTTGTGCTTAGCAACATCATTTACACTTGTTCTTGTGCTTAACAATCTCATTTGTCATTGTTCTTGCGCTTTGCAACATAATTTGCAATTGATCTTGTGGTTATGAAGTTCATTTGCAATTGTTCTTGTGGTTAGGAACATTATTTTCCCTTGTTAGTGTGCTTAACAAACTCAATTGCCGTTGTTCGTGTGCTGAACAACCTCTTTGGCCATTGATCTTGTGCTTATGAACCTCATTTGCATTTGTTCTTCTTCTTAGGAATCTCTTTTGCCCTTGTTCGTGTGCTTAACAACCTCAATTGTCATTGTTCTTCTGCTTCTTATCCTCTTTTGCCCTTGTTCTTGTACTTAGCGACATCATTTACACTTGTTCTTGTGCTTAACAACCTCATTTGTCGTTGTTCTTGCGCTTTGCAACATAATTTGCCCTTGATCTTGTACTTATGATGGTCATTTGCATTTGTTCTTGTGCTTAAGAACCTCATTTTCCTTTGTTTGTGTTCTTAACAACCTCAATTGGCATTGTTCGTGTGCTTAACAACCACTTTTTCCCTTCATCTTGTGCTTATGAATCTCATTTGCATTTGTTCTTGTGCTTAGGAACCTCATTTGCCCTTGTTTGTGTACTTAACAACCACAATTGGCGTTGTTCTTATGCTTATTAACCTATTTTGCCCTTGTTCTTGTGTTTTGCAACATCATTTACATTTGTTCTTGTGCTTAACAACCTCATTTGTCGTTGTTCTTGCACTTTGCAATATAATTTACCCTTGATCGTGTACTTATGAACTTCATTTGCAATTGTTCTTGTGCTTCGGAACCTCATTTTCCCTTGTTTGTATGCTTAACAACCTCAATTGGCATTGTTCGTGTGCTTAGCAACCTCTTTTGACCATGATATTGTGCTTATGAAGCTCATTTGTATTTGTTCTTGTGCTTAGGAACCTTATTTGCCCTTGTTAGTATGCTTAACAACCTCAATTGTCGTTGTTCATATGTTTTGTTAACCTCTTTTGCCCTTGTTCTTGTGCTTAGCAATATCATTTACACTTGTGCTGAACAATCTCATTTGTCGTTGTTCTTGCGCTTTGTAAGATAATTTGCCCTTGATCTTGTGCTTATGAACATTATTTGCATTTGTTCTTGTGCTTAGGAACCTTATTTTTTTCCTTTTTTGTGTGCTTAACGACCTCAATTGGCGTTGTTCGTGTGCTTAACGACCTCTTTTGCCCTTGATATTGTGCTTATGAGCTTCATTTGCTTTTGTTCTTGTGCTTAAGAACCTCATTTGTCCTTTTTTGTGTGCTTAACACCTCAATTGTTGTTGTTCATATGTTTCTTAACCTCTTTTGCAGTTGTTCTTCTGCTTAGCAACATCATTTACACTTGTTCTTGTGCTTATCAACCTCGTTTGTCGTTGTTCTTGCGCTTTGCGACATACTTTGTCCTTGATCTTGTGCTTATGATGCTCATTTGTATTTGTTCTTGTGCTTAGGAACCTCATTTTCTCTTGTTTGTGTGCTTAACAATCTCAATTGGCATTGTTCATGTGCTTAACAACCTTATTTGTATAACTACATTCTTTTTTTCAATCTTTCGTGTATTTTGCGCACTATGTCATTCACCTTCATTATGTTTTAATGTATTGTTGTTCTAATATTTGTAATTTATGTTGTTCTAATATTTGTAATTAATCAGTACTACTCTAAATATCATCTTAAATTTTTTTGCCTCCAACCACCTACCTACCGAAATGAAATCTGGACCGTTCGTTTAATAGATCAGAGCCGCTCATCAAAACACATCTCAATCTCAACCTTTGATAAATAATTCTGATCTCATGCATCTGTTCTATGTTGTCAACTGTGTAGAGATCTAAATTTAATTATATCCATACCCGCCTCACGAGTAGCCACACAGAAATTGTTTGTCTCTTTTTCTTCCCCTCCCCCACGTGTTTCTGAATTCTCATGGCCCCCTGCGCTATTCACGAATCACCAAAATTAATCATAAATAATACTGGCTCCCTGTCTATTCCCAAATCTCCAAAAATTAAGATATCTCATAAATAGTTTTACACGAATCTCAAAGTAAAAAATACGGCCCCCTGGCCCCTGCCCTATTCCCGAATCACCAAAAATTAAGATATCTATATGCACTCTGCGTTTCTGAGTCTTTTTTTCTTTTTCTTTTCTCCTTCCGAGTTCCGACGGTCTAAGGATATGCTTCTGAGAAGAAGGACCATGCGAATGCTTCTGGGAATGCTTCTGAGAAGAAGGACCTATTGATTGACTCATTCATATCTCAATCACACCATGTAGAGGAGTGAGACTATCTTCAACTGGAGACTGGATGGTGGTGCAAAATGGTCCAGCTCAGTTGAAAAAAATCAATATTATCTTCGGAGTTATCTTTATGTATATATAAAGTGTGCTTTGGTGTTTAACTATGTTCACCTACACCTACCCATGATCAGAGAAGGGAGCACATTCGGACTGTACGAAGCACAATACTGGTATGGAGACATTAAAATTCATTAAAGAGTAAAGTCCCTGAAATGTAATTTTCTAAGCTCTTTTTTTGATCTGTGGGATCATACTTTACAATGTATTCCTGGGTTTTAATGTGTTGGCATACGGGATTTCAATTGGCCGAAAAAGACAATATGAAATGAATTGTTTGGTTTTGGTCTAATTTGCGGTGTCTTAGCTTGGTATATCATTTTTTTTATTGCTTTTGTTTTAGTAGTAGGGTTTGTAGATGTTCGACTGTGGTTGATCAGTCTTTGAAGAGACATCATGTATTTCTATAGTGTAAACTTGACAATTTATCATTGAATAATACAAATATATGAATAATAATAAATATGAGATCACTTGTGCATAAAATTATTTGGCAAAGCAATGAATATCATGGATGGACCTGATTCCATCACCATAAGCTCACTGTCATAATTGTAAAAAAAAAAAAATACAAGGACTAAGATTCATAATTAGCATACGATAAAACTGACTATGACTGTACCTACTCTCCTTTATAATTTTGATGATCTTTTGTATCTTGCTATTTTGGGATTTTGATCTTTACAGTGAGTATATGTGTTGTAGAATTTGTGTACACGAATAAAACACATAAAAACGCAAATCGAACTCCGAATAAAACGCGCAAAAATGTATAATACCTTTTTTTTGCGAATAAAACGCGAATCGGCAAATTATTCGCGATAAAAACACAAAAAAAACGCCAATTTTTTTTTAGATTTTTTTTTTCTGTTTTTGAGGGGCTTTTTTGGAATTTTTTTTTGCTTCCTTGTTGTATCGAATCATTCCCGAATTATACCTGAATCACGAATATTTGACCCTACCAAACCGAACCGAATCGAACCGAATCGGAATCCGAACTTTTGATTTGTCACTATAGTACCAGTCATCGATGTGCACATGACAAGTAAGAATTTAGTGAGACTCAACCTGGTATGGTGTATCACCCAAAACAGACCAAAAGAAAATAAATTGGAAAAATATAGTTATAGGTCACAGATTAGCATCAAATCACTCACAAATAAAAAACAATATGATAAACATCTTTTATCAAGATTTTCCATTTATTAAAACTTCTAAAAAAAATTAAACACTTGCTAAATCTCAGTCATAAAAAAAAAGAGCACGGAACAACGCAATATGATGGCACTAGAGCTGAATTGCACAGAATCATTAAGTTGACCAACTTTCGAGTCTTAGCAATTTTTGTGCTTTCAATTCATGACTAACCAAGCATTCTGATACCAAAAAGAAATATAAAATCTGTATAGCCAATCAAAACAGTTGAGCTGAAAAATAAGAAACAGAAAAGAAATTTAAAAGATAAAAAGAGAACAACATATAAAATTGCTTCTAAGTCCCTAAGAGCATGAACCACAAAATCAATTTTGTAGGGGTCTCTTTGAGCCCTTATGCATTTCAAAGCATTTGCTTTCACTTGTTTGAACATGCCTTCTTTACCAGTAGATAGAATAAGTTCTATACCAGTGTGCGATCATTCGTACCACTAGCGGACCATATCAATCATGTACCAGTTCCATTGTTCGCATCTCCTTTTGCTGGTATGCTGGCACCCATGACAGCCTCTTGAACTTATCCGTCTCAGTTTGTATCAATTGTACATTTATTAGTTGGAAGAACAAATTTGGGGCAAATTGCCATTTAATTTAAACGTGTTTCAGGGAGCTATTGATATTACCTTCTTTTCTCTTATACAAAACATAGTTTATATGTTTATATCCTAGAACGATACTGTTAATGTACCAGTACATTCAATATGGCTTTTTAAGGGTAATTTGGGGTATTATGCGCAGTAGTTGATTTTACAAGGATTGGTACAAGATAGCACATATCAAGCTTTGTAGATACATGATAAAAGAAATTAGCAGTGGCATCATCTATGTGTTGATTGAAGCGATATGTAGTTATTACAGTTACAAAACACAACACAATTTTATTATTTTCTTTGATTTCAGCAGATGAATTTTGACAAACAAATCAACACTTTATATGAAGGTGCTTGTGGATAGTAAATTCCATACATAAATGTATTATACTCAAACAAATACTCAAGTTTCATATATATACACACACCATATAGAGAACAACACCAATGCACATTAAGACTAGGAAATACACGCCATATCAGTACCATTACCAGTACTGGTACGAAGGAATGAGAGAGTGATTTTATATTTTTTTTTTTCTTATGTTAGTTTTGTGTTCATATTAGGATGTCAAAGTAGCTCCTAAAAAAATCATTTTTTCATTATGTTTCGTTCTCCAAAAAATATTCTATTCATTCTTAGTCCTTAAACATTCATGGTATTCCTTCTATGTCACTCTTCAAAAATCATTTCATTCCCACAAGCACAAAACTAACAATTTACCTTTTAATCAGAACATATAATAACATATTATGTATCAGCAACTTAAAAAAAAAAAAAAAAACCTCTATGTATCCATCTAAGTTGACAAAGTATCATCAAAAATCATTTTATTCATTTCATTTTCAGTTGCAAAGCACGGACACTTAACTAGTTATTTTATAATGGAGAAGCACTTGTACCAATGAACTTAGCACTTGCTATTGTTCAATCGGTGTATATATATAAAGGGAGATCACACCAATTTCGAGGTCGAACCATCGTTTGGTGTAGAGGCAACTCAGCTCTATCCTGATCTCAAATTAATACATTACTGTGAAAGAGTATTTATTTATCTTGAAGAATAAGAATACATAAATGATCTTTCATTCATTACTTAATGTGTGTTTTAAGTCTAGTGCATGATTTACACCTGAGCCACTGTTAATGAAGCAATCATATTTAATGTATCAGCTCATCCGGGTAATATTAAATCCTGACTAATGATTTTTTTTTTAAAATAAGACACTTAAGACCCGTTTCATTACCATAAAACTTAATTTACAAGACCCAATTTCATCCGGTATATATATAGTCGTTCCTAATTATATATAGGCATATAGCATCACACGTTCTCCCTAAGCGTCTAAGAATTTTGTTCATCACAACATACGAAAAGCTAAGTTTAAGCTAACTCAGGCTAACATTAGTTCATAGCATAACAACACTGGACGCAGCCAGCCAGAAGTTGACAAACATGAAACTAAAGTTTGTTAAAGCTGAAATAGGGCTTCATTCAAGATAGTCCTCTCTTCTGCTCCATCTTCTCTTCTGGTGTCCTGACATAAGCAAAATATTATCTTTGTTCCATGATTTATAATAAGAGGTAAAATGAAAATATTATAAAAATAGAGAAAGGATCCACTTACACTTTTTTGGTGACACGCAATTGATCTCGAGTGCTTTTGTAGTCCAATTTAACTATTATAGATATTCGCTAAACTCTAGACGTAATAAATGTTCGCTATTTTTTTAGATCTCATTGTTTCAATTGTATGTTTACTACCGTTTCAATTAACTACTTATTTAGATATGGAACCTTTCACTAGATAATGGCCAAAGCAAAAAAATTCTAACTGGACGTGATAGACTATCTCATCTAATTTTTTTTTTTTGCTTTTCTAGTTAATTAGTCAGAGTAGGGTTTACAATTAAATTAGCTGAACATGATATTTTATAACGTCCAACAAATATAATAAATCATTACGTTCTTCTTATATTCCCAAATTTCATAAAATCCTACCCTATTTCGATATTTGTTAATTTTGTTCCTATTAATAAAAAAAAAAATCGGTCCATTTAAATATTTAATGGGTCTTATAAAATCCATGACCCCTTTGCACCACAACATATCTGCCAAAACGTAAACCACCGTAGGACTTACAGGTGAGAATTATTTGGCAAGCTCCCACAGTCTTGACCCCACCCCAACGGCCAAACCGCTTCTACCCCTCTCCACTTCTCCGTTTCAAAGTACTTCTCGACTCCACTTCCCATCGTAGTTCGTACCAACGGTCGAGATCATCCGACGATGGCATCGTTAGAACCGAAGAGTAAGGTGCTGGTGATCGGAGCGTTGGAACACTCCGGCATGTACATAGCGGCCAAGAGCGTGCAGTTAGGTCATTTCACCTTAGTTATGGTGCCAAGTACTACCGATTATGTTCAAGATCAGATTATTCAAAAATTTGTAAATATAGGCGTTGCTTTATTCAGGGTGAAAATCTTTTCACTTCTTTTAATTTTGTTCTTTCTTTCTTTCCTTCTCTGTTTTGTCATTTTTTTTAAATTACGGGTTAATTTGCATATGTGTGTATAGTAAATCCTCATATGTGGTTCTTGTATAATTTCAAAAAAAAAAAATGTGGTTCTTGCAATCCTATTTTTTCGGATTGTAATTTTCTTTAATGTTTCTTTTCTTTTCTATTTTCTTGAATTTCTTTTATTTTCTCCTTTTTTTAATTGATTTCTGAAACGCAAAAAATAACTGAGGTCATTTGCTGTTGGTTGCATAAAATTTTCAGCTGCAGCAGGGCAGTAATGAAAAGTAACCTCATTAATTTGCATATCAGTTGGAACAAAATCACCTAATCAAGTAGTGTACTTCAAAAGAAAGTAATCATTAAGTGTTTTGTTTTGTATTAATGCTCTTCAATACTGTGTTAAAACAGGGATATGTTTTTCTTTAAATAATAAAATAAAATACTATGCAATTGTACTTTTTGTGAATGCCTTGGTAATATGTAACAATTTAGGGGGATATATGCAACCATTCGAGGTTGGTACGAACAATCCGAGGCGTCGATGTCGTGATATCTGTTGATTGTGGGGAATCAAATCAATCAATGTTGTTGGATCTGTCCCTCATTTTGACAGCAATCAATGAAGCTGGCAATATTACAGTTTGGACTTTATTTTGAACTTTATTACCAGCAATGATTAATAGTTTCTAACTTTCTATAACAAGAGGAACAAAAACAATTGTTTCAACATTCAACAAACAAAAAACTAAAACTTGAGGGTATTTCAGTTAATGCTTAACAGTTTTCTGTTTTCTGGGAATTTAGCTCAACAGTGTTGAACCATACTTTGGCTCTCTGTTTACTGTTTGTGTTCTTATTATAATTATTAAATAAAGGCTCATATATAGGTACAACATTACATCATTGACCTTCTCTTATTTCTAACAAATGGCAATGTTGGATCAAACTTGCAGAGGTTTATCGCATCGGGATCAGCAATTGATGTGGACCACACCCATGTGCTCCCGGCAACAGAGACGTTACTTGAAATGTACCGTTAGAAGAGGCGGTTAATAGAGCAATCCGGTGTACCATACACCCACATTGTTAGAGGTTTTTTTCCAGGACACTTTTTGGGGCGTTTTAATAGTCAACAATCACCGTTTTCTCTCCCAATCAAGATTCCCTTATATGGTGACGGAAACACAAAAGGTACTCCTAATGAGGCCCTTAAGTATTTATATGATTGCCTCAGATTTTGTGATTTTACATAATGAGGTCCTTGGTTGAGTTCTGACTGGAAAGTAAATAAACCTCTGTATAGTTCGTGGTTGCTAGAAATAGATTGGGATCGGACAACTTCACTAAAACAAAATTCCAAACCATCTATAGTTTTCGGATTTCGTATTTGCATTCCATTGTTTCTAATTCATTTTTTTTGTGGAGGGGGGGTGTCATTGGAATCAGTTGTCTTTTTACTTGAAAAAGATGCAGCGCATTACACAATCTCAGCAGCAGATGATCCGAGAACTTTGAACAAGACTTTATACATTATGCCTCCTGGAAATGTATTATCGCTGAATGATATAGTATTGCTTTGGGAGGGAAAGATCAATGGATCGTGTGACAGGGTCTATATTCCTTCAGAAGCATTTCCGAAGCTGTACAATGGTTAGTTTTTTCAATAATATCATAAATTAAGTTTGAAGGACACCAAGAAATTAAATAGCATAAGCAGTTGTAATCAAGCATTTGTCAAGATATATGCTTATATTTTTTTTGTCACATGTAATATAGAAGCACGGCCCGAAATAAAGAAGATTGAGCTTGCAATCTTGTACTCAGCTTTCATCAGGGGAGACCAAACTAATTTTGAGATTAACTCGGCATTTGGTGTGGAGGCAAGCCAGCTCTTTTCTGATGTTAATTACACTACAATAGACGAGTACCTGAACAGATTCCTTCCACATTAACAAATATGTTAGAAGAAACGGTTATTTGCTTGAATAAACTTCTAATTTAATCATGCTGTTGATATTGCTCTGTGAATAGTAGTCGACTATCACTTTGTTGACGAGTTCTGATCCAAGTTTGATTCTAATTCTCATACTGAACTTGTAGTTTTCTCTTCTTATATAGAAAAATTGCTTTCTGCATGTAGTTGCTTACTTGGATCAAGTGAAAATGATATAGAAATGTATGTGCTCTGGATTAGTGGTTGGCTTCTATTGAAATTTTTCCATTTTTTTTTCTCTATTCTACTCTTACTGAACGGGTCCATAACAAGTTTTTTTAATACTTCACTTAAAAGAAACATAATTAGCTCATGGCATGACAATTACAAAAATACCCTTCAGAATTACAAAATAAATTTTGTACTAAGAAGCTCATGATATTGGACTTTCGTTGTGTCCAAACTCCATAGGGTGGTTATAATGTTCCCAAGGGCAGTCATGAAAATTGGAACGAGCACTTGCACAACGAAATTAGCATGTTTCTGAAATTTGTAAAGCATTAAATGAATAAATAAAATAATACCTCTGCACAAGATTTTCTAAGAAACTCTCTGCAGTTTTTTCCAATATTCTCTTATTTTCTTGTGGTATGAAGCCCTCCACAATCCACATTCGAATTAACTCTTCACCATCGACTTCATAGTTTTCAGAAAATATAGCAAAGTACATAAAACACGACTTTTTTTTTTAAGATCAGTGACTTTAAATGCCTACTAACAATTTTATTGATAAAAAAATATATTTACAATTAGTCAAATGACCGTATTTTCTAAATTTACTTTTTTATTGTCATAAAATTCTCTAAACTACTCTAATATTCTAATTGTCTCTTAATCACTCTAATATTATGTTCATATTTCTGATATTACATAGTATGCTATAATAAGTATGCTAAACTGAACTATATGTTTTTGTTCTTATTTGTGATTTAGTCTCTCATTCTATATTGGAAAATATTCAAATATTAATTCTTCCTTTTGTTTTCTCTTTATCTAGTATTCACCTGTAAAATTATCGCCGTTCGTTTCATTGAAAGTTGATTTTGATTAGTATAATATATATAATATATATAATATTTAAATAGGTATACTAACTTTATTTCACTTATAAAATTAATTACTCTTCGTCTATTATAATATGTAATGCTGTGAAGAATGAACCATTAAATAATATTATCTTGTATATCCTTTTTTTTTCCTTCTTATTTGCATAACTGAAAAAACAATACATGCTTAGATAAGTTATCATTTAGTTATTATCACAATTCTCCAATATTGACCATGTTGATAATTAGTAAATATATAGAATATAAATTTTGAAAATTAAAAACACACTATGTATGAAAGCTTCTGCTACAGCTGCGTTATTCGCTATAGCTTTTTTTTTGTCACCCCGCTACACTGCTATAATTGCTATTTAGAACCTTTGATACATACAATGTTACATTATTTTAGCATAGACTATTATGTTTTGTGTATTTAAAATTCTACGATTTAAAATAAAATAATTTTGATAAATTTATTGTGGTCAAATGATTGCTTTATGAAAAATCGTACAAATTTTCTTTAGAAACTAATTGATGTTACGTTAATTTGTTAATTAAACTAGCTTATATTTTTATGTTTAAATTATCAGAAATTGTTGCCGTATAAATTTAATGAAATGACAACGCATGGGCTCTTCTTTGTTTGACATGTAAATATCTGATCTGATTGATTACGCAGTAGTAGTTATCCTTATGCACGTAATATTTTTCTAATTGACGGTCAGACAAGAGATAGCAACTAAATATTAAATCCGACTATGTTAAAAATTCAGCGGTTGTCAATTGAATAATGATTCATCAGTTGAATCAACTAGTAAACCGTAGACTCGAAACTTTATTAGCGAATCAGTGTGCGTCTGTGTGCGGTTCGATTCTGATAAAATAGGTCATTTGAGTTCATGCACCTCGAGGACAGTGTGACGTTAATATTGGAAATATTTTTTTTAGCTAACACCCACTGTGAGGAATTCGCATCCTCTGAGATATCTCAAACTTTGCGTGACTTTTTGGAATGTCTCAATCGTTTAAATACATTATGCACGAATCTCAAAGTTAAAATAAAACTGGCCCCCTACAGTTTCCCGAATAGGCACCGGACACGTCGGTCACGCAAAAATTGAGATATCTCAGAGGATACGCACCCCACTGTGACCCCGCTACCAAAACCCAAATTCATATCCTCTGCATTAACTCAAAAAGGAATCTTTTGAGTTAATGCATCTGAAGCATCCGATTTGCTTTGAGATCCGTACAATCCACACTAATATTAAGGACCCTGTGTTAAAATCAGACGGTCAGATTTACTCCGTTTAAAATCAAACGGTTAATTAACTCAAAAAATTTCCTTTTGAGTTAATGCAGAGGATACGTGTTCCTAAAACCCCAACTTAACAAACAACTCTCTCTCTCTCTCCACAGTTGACATTTCTACTCCCGCCATGGCCACATCCCATCTCCTTCTCTCTCTTCTCCTCCTCCTCTCCTTCCTCTCCAGTCCCGCCACCTCACTCCCCACCTCCATTTGCGTCATAGGCAGCGGGATCGCTGGCTCCTCCCTCACCTTCTTCCTCCAGAACCAAACCGTTATCCCGACCGCCAATCTCTCCATTCGCGTATTCGAACGGAGAGGTCAGGTTGGCGGTCGCACAGCCCCGATCAACATCTCCGGTGATTTGTTCAACGCTGGGGCGTCGATTATACATGGGCAGAATCTACACATGGTCCGGTTCGCTGAGCTCCTTGGGCTGGACCGGGCCGACCCCGACGGAACGGATTGGCTTGGGATCTGGGACGGGTCGGGTTTTGTTTTTAAAACCCTAAAACCACCACCTGAGAGCAGTTCGGCAACTTACAAGTGGTGGTACGATATCGCTGATGCTTTGTTGCTGTTGAAGAGATATGGCTTTTCTCTGTATCGAATGCAGCGATTTGTTAATGTAAGCAATATTCTCCAATTTTATTTTTCTTTTTTTTGCCGTAATATTTGTTATAGAGGTGATAAGATTTGGAATGAGTGATGTTTGAATTTGATGTTACCAGTAATTAATTGCTTATTGTGGCTTAATTGAGCTTAATAATTAAGTTCTGGCTACACAAATGAGTTTATTGAAGAATAAATTAAATAAGACACATAATTGTGAAAAGGGTGCTAACATGCTTTTTTTCTTGGTTGTAGAAATTATTGGAGAAATTCATACTATTCTACAAGGAACCAGAAGAGAGGCCGATTTTTGAGACAGTTGAAGAAATGCTAAAATGGAATGACCTTTATGCCCTTACTCAGAGAACACTTGAACAGGAGCTAACTGATGCCGGTTTGAGTGCCCGCTTAATCTCTGAGCTTGTAACTGTAAGCATTTCCTTGTGAAATTTTCTCTTTTGAATTTCATTTTTCCCGAATTACATTAAAATGTTATTATATTTGCAATTATGATGGATGTTTCTCAAAATTGTGACTGACGCCCAACAGTCTCTGGGTTGGTTCCAAATATCATCTAATCTACCAAAAATGACTAATTTACTGTTAATTCTTTCCCTTCAAATTTACTTGACCAATGCATCACACGATCACTTAGAATTTAGATTTAAATCCTCCATGTTTGATTGTAATTCAATTTGGTTTAGTAAAGCAAGAGCTGGTTTGTGATGGGTAAAATTTGTCGATCAGTCTAACAATATGCAGTAGTTGTGACTTGTGACTTGTGAATACTCCAAAAGTACAAAGAACAAGTTTTGGTTTAGGGCCTTATTATTTGGGATTTAATAACCCAAAACACATAGCATGATAGCTGAAAATATAGTAAAATTGTTATGTGATGCACAGACCCAAAAAAAAACACTAAAACTTTATTATTTGCAAGGACTGATTGTTTATCTGTATTTCATGAAAGGTGATAACAAGGATCAACTACGGCCAGAGCGTGGCCATGAGTGGGTTAGCAGGTGCAGTTGCCTTAGCAGGTTCAAATGCCAATCTCTGGTCTGTTAAGGGAGGTAACTATTTGTTAGTCAAGGGATTACTTGAATTAACAAATCCTACTCTACACCTCCATGAAGGGATAGAATCAATCTCAGATAAAGGTGGCCCTTATGTGCTTGCATCTGATAAAGGAAAGGAGTATGAATGTGATGTAACTGTTATTGCTACGCCCCTGGATGAGGTCAATATTACATTTGTGCCCCCAATTTCGCTTCCTTCCAGAAGGATGCAGCATACTTATACTACCTTCATTAGGGGACTTCTAAATCCTGTAAGTGCATAATAACTCACATTGTTGTTAATTGTTTTCACAAGTGTTCCCTTTTTAATACAATTACTAGTGCTCATTAACCTCAATAGGAACAAATTTCATAATATGAACAGCATATATGGTACTTTTCTGTAGAAATATTTTGGCCTCAGCTCGGTTGAGGATATACCAGATCTAGTTGGTACACTCGAGACTCCTGATGTACCATTTTCAAGCGTAAGTATCTTGAAGAAGTATGGTGAAGGAGACTTCACTTACAAGATTTTTTCCCGTGCTAAGCTGGACGACAGCTTACTCGATCAACTCTTTAGGTAAACAGAAATTACTATTAAAAGAAAATGGCACGTTATCTTGATGTTTACATGTGTACCTTTATCCTTGTCTCTACTTTCTATTTATTTGATATTCATTGTTTACCTTCTTTGTTTCTAATTTAATTTCAGTGTAAGGAAGGAGACAGTTCGAATAAATTGGCCAGCTTATCCCCATTACAAAGCCCCTGAAAAGTTTGCGCCATTTTTATTAGATCAAAGACATCTATATTACATTAATACGTTTGAAAGTGCCGCTAGTTGCATTGAAACTAGTGCTGTTGCGGCCGAGAACGTGGCAAGACTTATCATATCTAGGCTTTTGCAATCTGCAGCTTATCAGAATATAAAACCATTGCCTAGTTCTGAAGAATTCCTTCACACTGATCTTTGAATGGTTAATGAGTTGTTCTCCATTGTAATTTTCAAGAGTATGTTTTTATGTACAATTTTGTAATATTTTTAGGATCCTTTTCCGCTATTATTTTGTAAATGCACTCTCTAAACTCTTAGAGTAGGAGTAAGGGAAAGGAGGGGAAGAAAAGTGTTTATCTTGTTTTTCCGGCATTTTTTATCATAACCAAAAAAATTAAATAATATAATATTAATAATCAAATTGGGAAAATATTTTCACTCATAACCAGACCGCCCTCCTATTAGGCGGTCTTCCCTGGCCATCAGACCGCCACCCCGGGGGGCGGTCTTCTTTTTTTTTTTGTATTTTTGTATTTTATATTGTATTTTATGTATTTGCTTGTAATTTATATTGTATTTTATGTATTTGCTTGTAATTTATATCGTATTTGCTTGTAATTTATATTGTATTTTATGTATTTCGTTGTGATTATATGATTGTATTTCCTTGTAATTTCCTTGTGAACAAAATAACGACGGATTTGGTCGAGTGAACAAAATAACCAAATAACGTCTGGTCAACATAAAATATAGAAACGAAAACATAAGTAAATAAAATAACCAAATAATGTCTGATCAACATAAAATATAGAAAGGAAAATATAAATATACCACTGTCAAGGGCTACAATATGAAATATAAAAAACTAGTGACAACAATGACGACCAGACAATGACAATCTGGGAGGCGGCCCTCCATGGCTGGACACGTCTCTGAGGCTGTGGAGGCTCAGAGGGCTCTAGAGGATCCTCGTCATTAGAATAATCAAAATGCATGTCGGTGGCTCGGTGGCTGTGTCCCAAAGGCAGCATCCGGCCATGGATCAAACTGGGTAGCCTGTTGTGCCCCACTGCCACTAGGCTCGTGGTCGTGCTGCCTGGGGGGTGGCATCGATAGTGTGGGCTCGTCCCAGTCCCCTGTATACGTGGTCGGTGGCTGTGTCCCAAACGCAGCATCCGCCCATGGATCAAACTGGGTAGACTGTTGTGCCCCACTGCCACTAGCTTCATGGTCGTCCTCTACCCCAATGTCGGTGAGACCGAAGTCTGCCGGAGTGAAAGTGGGATCGGCACTCCATGTAGGGTGACCATCATGCAGTTAGGTAATGTTAGTTTTATTTATACAAAATAACAAAAAATTTAATTATACAGACACAAACCAACTGACATCGTCATACTGCACCGGCACTCCATATTGATTGTAGTAGGGGTGTCATCTCTTGGTTTCCAGCACCCAATCGTGGAACGCCCAATTCAGGTTATCGTCTGCAATATTTGAGTGGAACATCTTAAGAACACATTTCAAAACAAAATTGATGTGAATGAAAAAAAAAATTAACTTATAATAACTGCCGGGGGGTGGTAGGTCTCTGTCGCGTACGAGAGGCAGGGGTCGGTTGGGCTGGTTCGGAACTGGTGAGTCAATCTTGATCTCACGCCAGTTGATGTTCTCACCAGCGTCGTGCAGCATGCCAACGAGGCGCCCATCGAAATGGGAATCCTCAACAATCGGAGCAGTGTGATGCAGCATAGTACACCCGAAACCCGGAAACCATTTCTCGCTATGCACACCAAGCTGTGTGCAACTCCTCGAATTGCCGTCAGTACCTATAAATAACATTTAGGAAACGAGTTGTACGGGAAAAAATAATATTACAAATAATCTTTATTACTTACCGCTCGAGTGTTGATCGGGCCCCACGGCAAATGGGTTTTACTCGAATCACCCATCATTCTCCGCCGAAGAGAATCACCATAGTCGCCCTGCAAGTATACGGTAGTCATGCACCACCGCTGGTACCAGACCATATACCGCAATGTCCAGGGTCCCGCTCCCAAACTGACGTCCGTCGGGTCAGGCGGGACCCACAAATTGACATGAGGCCTGCGGGCAATCCTGTACAAGCCCATATGGTGGGTGCGCCAATCCACCTCAGTCTTCTTGTGGATAGTCCTGCATTATAAATTAGTTATACAAAATTTGTGAAATAATATCAATAGTTAGCTTGGTGCAATAGCTGGAGCTAGTTCCGGACGTACGAGATACCCGCCGTCCCTCCCCTCAGCGTATTCTCATAGCGCTGGTAAGCACCCCATATGATAACATATAGGGGGTATCTGTCGATGTCGTCACCCGTGTGCCACCTCACATGTGGAGGAATAATGGGTCGGCAGACCGGTAGGTGCGACCAGGACCCTTCTTTGGAGTAGCATGAGTGGCCCGTTGAATTGCTGGCTGTCTCTCTGAAATTTTATATGTGTATTCATTGTTATCAAATAAAAAACAATCGTAAAGCATATTAATTGATGGAAACTTACCAGACAAGCATGACACAGTCCTCTGTACAGAGTGGCAAGTACGGCTCCACCCCAGTTCCACCGCGACGGCTTATCGAGTTCCTCCAACTGCTGGAGGAACATGATCGGGACCGAGTCGGCGCTAGAATCGACGAACATCGTGCTACCACATAAGTCAAGCACGAATGCTCTAACGTACCTACAGTTTCAAGAAAACGTAAAAAACTGTGTATTTTTCAATAATAATTTTAATTTAATGCATTTTGATCTTACCTTTTGACGCGCTCCAGCTCAGCCGTCTGGGGGGTGATGGCAATCTCAGCGGCATACCATCGGAGAGCCCTAAGACTAATGCATTAACTGGAGAAACGCTCCACTCCCCCTTCACCCCTCAACTTGAGCTTCTTGGCCACTGCCTCCACATGCGTCCCCAACAGTTCTGGAATCAATTACTTGAGGTTCTTATGATCCGAGACACCTCCTACCGGATCGCCATCGATCCGCAGACCCCATAAGGCACTGACATCCTGTAGGGTCACTGTCTTCTCCCCCACGGGAAAATGGAATGAATGCATCTCAGTCCTCCATCTCTCCACGAGTCCACACATAAGTGCCTGGTCAATTCTCCTTGGTTGTTCCAATGTGCCTAGCTGGTACAACCCGAGGTTCATCAGGTACCGATCCATCAATGGATGTGCCACGTACGGTACCTCTGGCGTGCGGTGCCGCACCGTCAACATGGTCTCATCCTGCATTTATTAATGTTTTAGATGAATAACTATATGTGTTTTGAAACATAATGTTTGCATTTTCTTCGAATTACTCAGCGTACCTCTACCGATGCAAGTAAGACACGGTGACGTCTATGGAGGAGCCATAGGAGGGGACTGAATGTATCTGCAACGACACCCTCCGCATGCATGGTCTCTGTGCTCCCACTCAGATCGGCGTGAGAAGCGAACTCTCGGTGGTGTCTGAGATATCTCGTGATCGTCCAGATCTAGTCATCCTGCATTTCAAAATATTAAGTTTTACAAAAAAACAAAATTATCAGATGTGTTCAAAATATAACTCTAGCAATTTCTAACAATCCAATCAAACCTAATTTTAATTAATCCAATTAAGAAGAAGAATAATAATAATAATAATTACTATTATAATAATTAAAATAAGAAGAATAATAATTAAAAAATAATAATAATAATAATAATAATAATAATAATTACTATTATAATAATTAAAATAAGAAGAATAACAATAAAAAAAAATATTAATGATAATAATAATAATAATAATATCTAACAATTCTAATCAAATAATTTCTAACCATTTCAATCAAATAATATCTAACAATTCAAACCCAATCAAACAATTCTAACAATTCTAATATTTATAACAATTCCAATCAACAATTTCTAACAATTCCAATCAAACAATTTCTAACTATTTCAATCAAATAATATCTAACAATTCAAAGCTAATCAAACAATTCTAATATTTATAACAATTCCAATCAACAATTTCTAACAATTCCAATCAAACAATTTCTAACCATTTCAATCAAATAATATCTAACAATTCAAATCCAATCAAACAATTCTAACAATTCTAATATTTATAACAATTCCAATCAAACAATTTCTACCTAATTTATAACAATTCCAATCAACAATTTCTAACAATTCGAAACAATTTATAAAAATTCGCAAAAAATTTCGTACTCGAAAACGGAAGCGGAGAGGGGTCGAAAATGCAACGAAGGTACGAAATATCGCGTTCGGGACGACAAAACAGAGTTTCCGGCAGTTTCGACACAAAAAACGGTGGAGGAGGCGGGTCAGACGGCTAGGGTTTGGTGTGGGTGGGGGGAGGGGAGAGGGGTTTTATAGGAAAAAAAAAAAAAAAAAAAAAAAAGGAGACCGCCCCCGGGGGGGCGGTCTGATGGCCAAGGAAGACCGCCCAATGGGGGGGCAGTCTGGTTATGAGTGAAAATATTTTTCCAGTTTGGTTATTAATATTATATTATTTAATTTTTTGGTTATGATAAAAAATGCCGGCTTGTTTTTGAATTTTAATTTCAGTAGGTGAATAAATTTAGTTTCAAAATTTATATTCTTTCAGTTGGAAGCGTAACACAATTAACTCTCTTCATTTATTTCCTTTATTTCTTTTTTTCTCTTCAAGTCAGAAGCAGATTAGAAATTGATTCCTTTGTATATTTAAATAATGGAGCTCAAACAAATAAAATACTATAAAATTAGGGTTTGGGTTTTAGGGTTTAGGGTTTAGAATTAAAATTTAAACCTTTATTTTTAACTCTTATACAGAATTTTTCATTCATAGAATTAAAAATAAATAAAAAGAAATATAGATTCATTAAAATCTCGTTTCGTAAAATTTCAATGTCCCAAAAATACAAAAAATAAAATAAAAGTGAAAAAACGGAAGCGATAGTTTATAATGTCCCAAAAAGATCGGATTATTATCAATGACGTGCATTGCTTTAGTTTACAAGTGGTCCAATATCGGCCCGTTGTGGCCGAAAAGATCGAAGTTCGGCCCGTTAATTTATATTTTGGGCATATTAAGGCCTAAAAAATGAGGAAAGCTGGCCGATAATCAGCCCGTAAAAGATCAAATTTCCCCGCATCCCCCGCCGATAATTATCAAAAGAAACAATGCATTTATATTTATCCCCACTTTTATATTAACATTTTCTTTTCTTTTTTCCGCAGAGGCTGCGAAGCTTTAAAAAAATATATATTATTTTTCATGGGGACTTTTCCCTTCCCCTTCCTGCCAATAATTATTAAAAAAAAAAAACCTATACTTATCATCCCCACTTAATAATTAATTAATATTTTTCCCCTCACCTCCCTATCTCCTTAAAAGACGACCACAAGCAAATAGAGATAAAAACATTAGGCAAACAAATGCCTATAAAAACCCAGACAAATAAGCATAATTAGACAAACAAATCCGGACAGCAAAGTTCGTTAGGAACTGCAACAAACATTGATTATAATAAGTTATCTCATATCAAGAGAATTTTCAATTACACCCTCCCATTCTCAAATATCATTAATAGATCCAAAGCATGTATCTAATGGTTAAAAAATATAAGAACAATTCAAACTAAATATATATATATATATTTGTCAATCAAACGAATATTACAAATAAACAAATTGAACCAGAAATTATGGTTTATTTTTTTAATTTAAGTTTCAAAGCGCACAACCCAAAAGAAAAGAAAGAAATCATTAAACTATTTAGGCTTTAGAAAGTTAACTAATATGATATGCTGAGTATAAATTAAATAGCTGGCACTGTTGTTTGGTTAGCAGGAGGCACAATCCTGACTCGCTTTCTTATAACAGACACGAAGGCGACTGATCTGAAAAGCGCCTTTATCTTCACTTTTCTACGCGGTGTCAGTGGTGGTCCCACATCCCAACTGTTTAAAAAGCTTGATATGAATTCTTGAACCCGCACCTCATCCATGTCAAGGTCAAAACTGTCACTTTTTGATTGACTCCGAAAAATGTTATCAGAGGTTGATTCAGTATTTGCCAAGTTGGCAGTGTCAAGTTGAGCCAATCCTGGAAGATGCATTCGCACAATTAATTTTATGTGTTGATTGTACTGATAAATCTTTACCATTAATTAAGATATGACCAAACAACATAATACAAATATTACAAAAAAGTAGAACTGGAAAAAATATATATATAAAAAAAGACAACACAAGGGTTTGGCTAACCAGGGTTCTCGCCAGGAAAATATGAATATACGGCACCTTCAATTGTATCGTTCTCATGAGGGTTTGGCTCTGATGAACCCGAACCGACAACAGGAGGTCCACCATTTATAGAGAGAGACATGTTGTTTTTCATCGGATGAACTAAAGCCTGAAATCAAAAGATAAAATTAATTTAGATACAGAAAGCAAAAAATGTTGAATGGGTAGTGACATGAAGAATAATCGTACAATTCTGAGCTAACAAAAGAAAGTTTTATTTGTTGGTATGCATCTCTGCACAAATCAAGAGTTAATGGAACAACGGTTGATATTTTAATAAAGCTTGATTGCACATTGAGAGGAGATAGTTGATTTCCATTGTTGTCAATTACAAAAGGAATTGGGTTACAATTTGGGTTCAAAATGTTGATTTGTTTTTCCATTAAAACCAGGAACCAAACAAGAGTAGTCATTTTGATAAAAACAAAACAGTACTACAACAGAGAACCATACGTCATACTAGCTGGTACAGGAAATAATATTATAATAATGCACCTCTTGAGGCTGACAAGTGTTATTGAAGCCATTGTTAGAAGCCCAAAATTCATTGTTACACTCCTTTGCATGCTCGGCTACAGTAATCCAACCTTTGTCGGAATCTGACTTGATGTCAAGTATCTGAAAGAATTTGTGTGAGAGGGAGGGGGCAGAAAACATGTATTACCTTCCATACCATAAAAACAATATTTATTAATAAATTCTTAGCAGAAAAAATATCATCCCAGGATAACAATCCAAATCCTGGTGCCAGTACAAGTAAATTGTGGTAGCAACCAGAGCTATCATTGTCACTACCAAGATCTGTCCTGAAACCAATATGACCTAGTAGGCATTAGTTCAATCCTAACTGTACCTATATTATTTGGGGATTAGTGAGTACGGGAATCATAAAATTATGTATCAAACTGGGTCTGTGCAGATCCTGGTACTAGAATTATTCTGAGATTACAAATGTAGCATAAATAAATAACGACAGGCTAGTATCCTTACTTTGCGAAGTTCGGCTTGATTATGATAATACAACCAGAGGAAGTCTCTCACTGTTTTGATGTTATTAATTTCAAGGAGAGAAGCGCGTTTGTCCCCAATGTTCTTGAGACTTCGTACTTTGTGTTTAAGCTGCAGCTGGATGGGTTTTTGAGACGCTACACAAAAAGCAGCATCAAATCAGCAAGGGTAATAAATACAAGGAGTTGATTTGCACACCAGTATCAACACATACTGGGTATTAAAATCTCTACGTGTGTGAATTTTACAAATCAAATGAAAAATGGAGCTTACGTGTACCTTAGAACATCTCTTACTAGTCTCATACAGGTACGGGTACATGGTACAAGTCTAAAGGACATAACCAGTGAAGAATGTAAACTTTAACCATTGTACAAAATTAAATTTATACCTTTCCCTCGGCGGTCTTTTACCCGAAAAGGTTCGCTCACACCCTCTCGAACTCTTTCCCCATTCAAGTAACCCTCTTCTCCTTCACCCTCGACCATAACCCCTAGCCGAAACCCTCTCTTTGTCCAGCTTGAATTATCATTAAAATCAATATTTTCAAAAATACCCACCCCATTTTCAAGCTGAATAGTAAGACTACCACCTTTCAAAATTGGCCCCTTCCCTTCCCTTTCCCTTAACACACTCTGATTAAACTCACTCCTGCTCCAAGTTTCTCCTTTATTTTCCCAGAATTCGGCATTAAGCACTGTGAGTCTGACTTTGGCAGAAGAGAGAAAGCAGTCAGGAGAAATGATTGACTGAGTGGACGTGTCGTATAATGCTACTTTTATGGTGTCTTCACTATCATCTCTCACTAGCTCAGTTGTGAAGGTAGGGTGTTTGACCTTATTGAGGAAGACTAGACTGTACCGAGCTCCGATGGCTTGATCTGGCACCGGCCTGTAACAGAAATATGAAACAATAATTACTTAGAGATTCTCTAAGTAGAAGGGAAACATCTTGTTGTTGAACAATAGAATTAATTACAAGGATAATATTGTAAAATAGGAAAAGGGTAAAATTGTAATTTAGAATAAATAGGAACTTACCGTTAGAATCTCAATGGTAAAATAAGTGAAGAGCTATAAATAGTCTTCTGTACATATTGTAAAATATAACAAGAAAATAAGAATACAAAAGTTCTCATAACTCTCTCCCAAAAAGCGAAAGAAATTGAAACCCCTTATGTGAAGAGTCAAAAACCAATTAGCCGATATCTTCACAAAAGGTCTCATTCCGAAGACGTTTGAAAAAATAACAAGCAAGCTAGGATTAATCGACATTTATAATCCTAGCTTGAGGGGGAGTGTTGAACAATAGAATTAATTATAAGGATAATATTGTAAAATAGGAAAAGGGTAAAATTGTAATTTAGAATAAATAGGAACATACCATTAGAATCTCAACAGTAAAATAAGTGAAGAGTTATAAATAGTCTTTTGTACAGATTGTAAAATATAACAAGAAAATAAGAATACAAAAGTTCTCATAACTCTCTCCCAAAAATAACACTTGTAGCATGTGGGGGTAGTTTTTACGGGCAAATGTTTGAAACCAATAACCTAGTACTCAATCTAAGGTTGGAAATGAACAAATTTGATTCAATGATTAACAAAAACATTAAAGCTGAGATTCTCTTTTTAAAATTGCACAATTTAAGGGTTCATAAAGTCAAAATTGTTGAATTGCACAATTGGGGAGGAATAAACTCCCAATTGGCCTAATTGGTGCTTATTCTAAAATTGGGGGTTGCAGTATGCAGTAAATAATTGCTCACTGTGGAGGTAAATTCAAGTAGTGAAGCATCTTAGGTAGCTCTTCTCTTAGCTGTTAAATGAAAATTAAATTGATGTTAAAAAAATACTCAATAGACCCGTGTCAATTTAAGGAATAAGAAGAAGGATCCTTACAACTCTCCGAAACGTATCTTCAAATTGCATGTGAAACAAGCGAAGAAAAATGTCTCCGCCGGCGCCGGTGTGAAGACGACGAAGCAACAAATGTAGCAAGCTCCTATCCTTCCTTATCTCCCTAAAAAAATTAAAAGATTGTCAAATGTCAAGAAGAAGAGAAAATGTAAAGAGAGAAGCAAAGGGAAATTTGAGGTTTTAAGCAAGAAACACACAGTAAAGTCCTCTGCCAGCGGCGGATAGGCAAAGAGAGGTGAGCGGCACCGGCGAGAGTGAGAGTAGGAGGGAGGCGATGGCGATCACCCTTCCACTTGTTGATGTGGGGATGCATCTTCATCTCTTAGTTTCTTCTTGTTGTAGATGATTGAGTACACTTTGCTTGGAGAAATCGTTGCTGGAAGAGAGAGTTCAGAGTTTAAACTGAGTTTAGATTAGAGTAGACTAGAGAGTTCGCATTCAATAGCATCTATATAAGCATTTGCAATAATATTAGAAGTTTCCGTGTGGCACTGTATGTAGGAAAAGGGAAAATTCCGGGAGATGTTCCCTTCCTTTTTTGGAATACATACCTCTGAGGTAACAAAACATTTATGTTTATATTTAGACCGTCCGATCGGAATTCGGCTCAATCCAGCCCGAGGTGAGACGTAAGGGGTTCCTTTAATATTCGTGCAGATTCTGTTTGGACGGTTTGAATCCAAAACAAAATATTCTGTTACCTTGGGTGATACGAGTTCAGGCTCACGCAGGGTGAGGTAATTCCGGTGGGACCTGCCTTCCTATTCTGTACGCGGGATAATGGATATATATACAAATTAGAATTCCTTCGAGTTATAAAGTAACTCCAATTTAAGTTTGTATCCAACCGTCCGATCGCCACAGGCACGCAGATGTAGCCCATCCTAATTTTGATCGGACGGTCTGGATCCAGACTCAAATTTTGAGGATTACTTTAGAGGATTGGGTCCCCAACATCAACACCGTCATTTCATTCGGATTGGCTGCATGTTTTATTACTAAGCACGCAATCACGCTACTCAATAATAATATATGCATGTAAATATCATTATCCCTCTCAGAATTTTCATGAATGGAAATTTCCTCAGCTTTCTAATTCTACATACATAATACATTCCAATTGCTGAGTTTCTAGAATGATATGGATTTTGACAGGCCCAAAATTTGGAGCTATAACTATTTTAGAAAGCAATCGCAGCATGAAAAATTATTTTAAAAAATAGTAAGTTGACTAATTAATTATCTAAAAAATATAGTAACTAGTAAGTTGACTTTATTTTGTTTTGCAACGAACTGAATATGCTGTGGTTTAATTAATGAAGTTTTAGATTTCTTTTATTTTTTTAGTATCTAAGTTTTAGATTTTCAAAATCTAAATAGCTGTGCATGGTACCGTATAACGGTAGCCTCATTCTCTCATTAATTACTGATTCTCACCAATCTAAATACCCGATATTTTACGAGTGGAATGGAGATGTTCCTATAGACACTATCTATCTTTAAATTAATGATAGATCATATTTTATATAATTTGAGTATTATTACTATTTAATAAAAATATTATCAAATATGAAGTGTTACAAATTTTAGGTCTTCTACAAAAACTCGCACCAAATTTGAAGATTTTTGCGGAAGGTAGAAAATAATTTTGGACTATATTCAGCATATTTGTGAATTGTGATAACCCATAATTTTAGAATGGGCTAATTGACGATAGACAATAATTAATTAGTAATAAATTAACAAAAACATAATTTGTGGTTGGTTAAAATTTTAAAACTAATTAAGACATTTACATAAAAAAAAACTTCAATAGTTAAACAATTTTTTTTAATAAAAATTAAATTCTAAGCAAATTAATAGATAGCATAAACTTAAACAAATAATTTGAACTTTTGAACTAAACGAAATTATCATAGACAATCATAATAAAATAAATTTTTATTGATTAACGGTTAAAAATAGAAATGAAATTTGCTGATCCGTTAGCAGTTAGCACCTAAATAAATAATTTTCAAGATTTAGAAGTTTGCTAATTGACATGTGGGGTCCCATGTCAAACTCACACCACACAAATAGCCACACTAACATTCTTCTTTTCTCTTCTTTTTCAACGGCATCACTCTTCTATAGGCATGCTAATGAGCTTGGACTCGGCTCAGACTCAGCTCAGATTCAATAAGAGAAACATAACAACTCAGCTTGACTTGGCTCATGTAAATTCTTAGTTCGGCTCGACCCGACTCAGCTCGGCTCATGAGCACTTGCTCTCATGTAATCCGCTAGTGCTGATAAGGATATGCCGCCAACTAGGGTTGCTAATAAGTCGAGCTGGTTCGCAAATCAATGAGTTGAGTTGTTCAATATTTCATAACGGATCAGACACGAAACTGAAAAAAAAACTCAAACTCGATTCGGCTCACTTTTGAAGAAAAAAGCTCGACTCAGTTCAGCTCGGCTTGCGAGCTCATGAGCCGCTCATATTTTTACTTAATCATTAACAAAAAAAAAATTATATCGAACATTTAATTCTGTTGCAATACATAAACATCATTTACTTTACTATTTGAGGTCTTCTTATTATACAAATATTAAAAATAAATAAGTTAACAATAAATTAATAAATAAGATAATAAACTAACTATATCATATAAATAACATTCATATCAAATATAGAATATAATAAACATTTTTTTCACCAATTTCAAATTTTAATTTTTTTCAAATTTCAAAATTTTTGCAAATTTTAAATTTAAAAAATTTCAAATTTCAAAATTAAAATTTGAACAAAAATTGAAATTTGACAAAAATTTGAAATTTGAAACAATTTGAAATAAAAAAAAACCAATGAATCCAATAGTATACTTAGCAATTTTCGTTCCTTTCACATGATGAATAATTGTTACATAGTTATGAATAGTCCAATAGTATATACCGGCTCACGGCTCAAGTAAAAATACGAGCCGATTTACAAGCTCGCAAGCTGAGTCGAGCTAAGTGTTTACATGAACCGAATTTTTTTTATTTTCAAAAACAAGCCGAGTTAGAGCTGAATTATTTTACTTTTCTCATTGAGCCGAACCTTAATCATTAGCAGCCTTGTTTTCAGGTCTCCTACCGAGATACAGGGAACAGGAATAACTGCCATTCCATTCAACACAAGGAACAAGGAATAGTAGATATTTCAGATAGCAAGTTATACCCACAGCTGTTTGAAAATCACTATTTTACCTATTCTTGCTGATTCGACCAATTTAATCACCCATTCTCCCATGATCTATTTATTTTTGGATCCTTCTAATTATACCCAAAAATTTGTACTCACTTTTTACCCAAACCAACTGTCATTTGACTGGCTGGCATACTGTAACAATATAACATAATACCGTAACAAACAATATTGAATGATGTAAAAGATGTGATCATTTTTTTAAAAATTAACAACTTTCAACTTCCAACATCTTTGTACTTGGTGTACTTTGTACTTTCAAATCTATTGTACTTTAACAATTAATGACAGTTAACTGTACACTAATTGTACTTGTTTTACTTAAAAAATTGACAACTTGTGTACTTTTCCTCTTCTATATGTTTTTAATTTTTTTTCAAATTTTTGCAATCGTTCTAGAAGTTTTGATTATTAATTTTTTTTCTCATTTTTTTATTTTTAATTAAATAATCTGTAAAATTATAGATTCAAATTCATGAAATTGAATATGGTAAAAAATAGCTACGTAAACTGCAAAAATAACGTCAAAATCTATATTCAATGAATAATGTAACAATAAATTATGAAAACTGTAACAATGAAGTATGAAAACTGTAATAATTAATACTGCAGTAATGAAATATGAAAACTGTAACAATTACGATCAAAACCATAAGACATCAAAAATATCACAAATATTATAAACAAATATAACTTTGTCCAAGAAACACTCTCCAGAAAAACAACTTTACAAACTTTGTTCAAAATAAAGAACTTTGTCCACAAAACCTTAAAAGTTTTATGGCAAGAATCAAACGCTCCTTGGGTATATCTTCATGTAAAAAAAAATATGACAAATCTTACAATTAAAACTACAAATATTACAAAGAAAATAAAACTGCAAAAAAAATACTGTACATCAATCAGTCAAAAATACTGTAACAACTGTAGAAAAATAATGTAACAAATTAACTAATTCTAAACATCAATTAGTATCCACCACTGTAACAACTGTAGACAAATAATGTAACAAATTTAGAAAAAATAATGTAACAAATTAACACATACTGAACATCAATCACATATAACGGGAGGACCATCACTTACTTTATCTAACAATATTTCTGGATTTGCTTGTACATCTGGTTCATCACATGTAATGTTCAAATTCCATTCAAAAGTTGATATATTTTTCCCAACTTGATCAACTTCAACTACATCAGGTAACAACATATCAATTTCTAAATCTTCATTCAAATTAATGTCCATTGTATGAAAACCTGTAACAGATCAGTAGAAAACACTGTAACAAATGCAAATCAATAATGTAACAATAGTAGAACAATGCTGTAAAAAATAGAAACTAATAATCTAACAGATTCAAACAAATACTACAACAATTATAAACAAATACTGTGACAAATGTAAATCAATAATGTCCATTGTATTATAACATGGGAAGATCAACAACAAATACTGCAACAAATGAAAAATAATAATGTAACAAATGCAAGCCAATTAATGTAATAAATCTAAATCAATACTGTAAAACATTTAAACAAATATTGTAAGAATATTAAACCAAAACTGTAAAAAATATTAACGCAATAATTAAATCTAATCATGTAACGCAATATACATAACAAATACAAATAACTGAGGAATACTACACAATAGATCAACCAGGCTGTAATAATCTATTCTAAATATTGTAACACTGAATCTAAATTTGTATAAAATTCAATTCAAAAAATATTCACAATGAATATCAAAATCATAAAAATATACACTAAATCTAAATCTGGACTCTATCAATGGGACCTTAATTTTGAAATGCAATTGATACAAAAAGTTCTTCAAAAACAAAAATTCAAATCTAATTTCGTACAATCAATAATAAATTACTACAAAAATCCAGAAAAGAAGATCAAACAACAGCGAGATTATGGATTATCAACTTACTAAATTCGCTGAACTCAGGTTAAACCTCCGATACTATAACATAACGAATCCAATACTGTACATGTTTCACTTGTGTCTGTCATCTCCAATCTGAAATTTGTCCGATGGCATCAAGCGCTCGAGAGCAAAGAGGAAGTCCATCGAGAGAGAAGAGAAAGAGAAGAGAACGGAAGAGGCTGGAAATAAAAAAGAAAAACAATAATAATTGAGAAACTTGTTTATATCGAGGTTGTGGAGAGAGATGTGGCCAGTCGTTTGGATAAAGCTTGGATCCATGGCTCCGGATCTCCTTGAAAAGGCCTAGATCCATGGCTCCTTCGAGCTCGTGCGGCTCAAAAGGGTGTATATGACGTGAGGAAGAGGTGGAGAAGAGGCGGAGGGACCGAGATGGGAGGCGGAGGCGGCCGGAGATGGGAGGCGGAGGTGGTCGAAGAGAAGCAGCATGAGAGGACGGCTCGGTGGTGGAGGATCTCGCCATGGGGAGGTTGATCGGAGCCGAAGAAGGTAGCGTAGCCATTTGATTTTTTATTTTTTTTCTTTTCCTGCATTTTCAGTTTTTTTTATAGATGAGAAAATGAAGGAGAGAGAAAGAAAACTGGGAGAGATTTATAGGTAGATATTGAAAGAGTTGAAGTCTGTTAAAATTTGTTATAAAGTAGATAAGATAAATGGTGGGTAAAAAGTGGGGACAAAGTCATGGGTAAGGAAACCTTTTTTCTTTATTTTTTTGCGGTTTGCTTGTGCTAGTGCTAAATACAACAAAGAAAGAGAGATGAGAGTTTGAAATAAGGGATATTTTTGTCAATTTAACTTTTCAAATAATTAAATAAAAGGAGATGTTAGATCAAGTGTTAAGCTATGATGTTGCTCATGTTTGATTGTGGACTAATAAGTGAAATAAGAACTTTAGACTGTGGTTATTACATCAAACATGATTTAACTGGACAGGATTAAAAAGAAATAAACTAATTTTTAGGCTGGTCTAAACTAACCCACCTCTCCAGATGACTTAATTTTAATTCTTATCGTGGGTCCACTGTCAGTTATATAAATGTTGTTTATTTTCTCTCTCTTGACCTAATCTATTTTTCCTTTTTTTTTTTTTACACACAAGTACCCATACCCAATTTAATATAAATTTAACATCACTTTCCGATTAAGGGTGATTTTTTCTTCTGATTACATTATGATACTTTACTTTCTTGAGAATTTCATTAAGATTGCTTATTTTCTTATGATTCCTATTGTACTGTGTTTAAAAAAACATAGGTTATGTTAACTAATTAATTCATTTGATTGATCGAATTTATAAGGATAAGGTAAATCCACTAATTATTTGTGTTGCAAATTAAATAATGAATTAATTTTCTGTGCAGCTGCTAATTGTGAAGTTAATTGACTGTTATGTGAATCTTGCAAGAAATAAATTAATTTGTTGTTAACATGTATTTCTATTTGTTGTATTTACTGCAAATTAATAGTGTATTTGGATTAATCAAAATTATATTAGTTATATTTTGAAAACACTAATTAGTAAGAGGACTTAAATTTGGGTCTGATGGGTTCCATAACCATCCGATCTGCTTTAAAATTCGTGCACATGGATATTAAAGCTGACTTGAACGAATATTAAAGCACCGTGCACGAATCATAAAGCGAATTAAACGGCTATGTAACTCATCGGACTCAGTTTGAGTCCGATAGACATCAGATCCAAACTGCTTGCGAGGACAAAGACATGAAATTGGATGTTGACAATATGAGTTCTGAAGTGAGTTCATTTTCTTTGAATTACGTTTTGACAAAATTTTGTAAGACTTGTAATCAGCTACTGGAGTTTCTTGCTGGATTTGCTATTATCATGTCTTCCATTTAATAAAAACAAATTAAGTCATGTATTAAGCCATCAAATTCGTATCGAATGTGGAATAGCTTAAGTCATGATATATTTTTAGACCTCAATCAAACATGAATAATTTACACTAGCTTAGATTGAAATAACTAACTGAGGCCTCCTAAACTTTAGTCCTCAATCAAACATCACATTTATGAATAAAATTAGTTATTTTAAAAGTTTACATAGGCACACAAAAAATTCTCCCTTGAAAAATACTATTAATTTAGTAAAATTGTTAAATTATGCTCATGTTAGAAATTGACACCAGCCAGCCACTGAAATTCACCAGAACACTAGCTAGTTCGGCCATGGAGATTCACAAGAACACTAGCTAGTTCAACTAAACATCACTCAAGAGGAGTAAAGCCCAACCCAACAGAGGATAAAATGAGATAAACTCAACTCAGACATAATAAAATTCGTAATATTTCATAAACTCATTTACAAAATAAGCATGGCTTCTCTTATAGCTTTACAATGATCTCCAAAAGTCACCTGAATATTAATACAACTTTAACTACTTTTTATCCTCCAAAAATACTCTTAATTATCTTCCTAAAAACTCTAAAAAGACTCCTAAAAACCTCCAAAATACAGCTAGATAATATGGAAATAAACACTCTTTGATCATACTTAAAACATATTTAAAACTCACACCTAATTAATTAATATCACCTAATTAATTAATATTACATAGTCCAAAAATGATAAGTTATCTCAACAAGTCCTTTTGACCATGATGTATTATTATTCTGGAAAATATCAAAATATCAAAGTTGTAAAATATTTTATAAGTTTTTTACAGAACTTTGAATCACCTTAATCCGAGTTCGTATCAGCTATAAATGACCAATACTGAAGCATGTCAAACAAAACAATTGCGCATCTGGACACTAAAACAAACACTGGTGGATTAAATTCTCTTTTTTCTTTGCATCTGGATATTCTCTATATCAGTTGAAGTGTCCTGTCATATAACTAAATGATAAGGCTTATATGCGTATAAAAACGGTCCAATTTGGACGGTGTCAGAAATTGCAAATGACACGACAACAGTTGTAATTATTGATGCATCGATACCATTTGAAGATTGTTTGCTAGTTGAATTGATAGAGGAACTGTCATATGATGTATATGGTTAGAAAAAAACAATATGATTTCCAAAGAAACTATCTCTGTATCCTTGCAAGCTTTAGGAAATAAAATAATTTCTCTTGAATCTTGATGCCTTCTGGTGCAAGCTTTAGTAGTAGTTTGATTGTAGTTCTGTTTTACGCAATACTGATATGTCGATATATTTTTCAGATACTCTCGTGCATAAATTTTGACTCTAATTAAAGTCAGTGGATCTCCCCACTATTAGTCAAAAAAAAAAAAAAATCAAGTGGAATGGATATGTTCTTATAGACACTATTTGTCTTGTCTTTAAATTAATGATAGATCACATTTTATATAATATAACTATTTTTAATATTTCATAAAAATTATCAAATGCAAAGTTTTTAAACATAATAAATAATTTCTCCGTACTATCCTATCAAATATTAATTCCACTTAATAATATAAATAAAAAATAAAATACTTATTACTCTATGTTATTCTATCAAACTTTATTTCTTTTTACTTGACAGCATAAATAAATGATTTCTCTATACTATTTTTACCAAACTTTATTTTATTACTATAATTTCATCAAACATTAATTCTGTTTGAATTAACAAACAAACAAGAGCCAACACACAGAGTAATTTGCCGAATTCGTTTTTTTTTTCCTACGAGTTCTTGTCATTTTTTTTTTTTTTTTGCCGAATTCGTTTCACCAAAGATAACAAAATATTTCTTTTTTGGATCTGAACCGTCTAATCAGAATCCACACGACTATTAAAGCGGACCCGTGCGTTTTACCTCGGATCGCATTGGCCCGGATTCTGATCGAACGGCTGTGATCTAAAGATAAATATTATGCTACCTCAGAGAATATGATGCCTACGAGGCTACGAGTTCCGAGGAACTGCTCGTGTACTTGTATTTTCTACATATTTAATGCCCATTCTGAAAATTCTCCACTTCCTCTTACCCTTTCTCTCTCTTATTCAATTTTGAAAATTAGAACTTAAAGCCCAAAACCTAGAGCGGGAAAGTATCCATTCGCCCCTTCCGTCTCTCTCTCTGACAGTCGCCATGGATGATCGACCTGAAAACGAAATCCCTAATTGTAGCCCGGAACCGATGAGTCTGAACCAGCGCTTACACCATCAGCTCTCTAGGAATCGACGTCCAGTTCTAGCCCCAAATCCAAACCCTAACCCTATCCCTATCCCTATCCCAGGTACTCTCCCGTCACTGCTCAAAGTGTACCTTTGATTTTGTAAGAGGTTCTACATTTTAGCACACTTTGAAAAGTTATCAGTGATTTGGCCTCTCTACCGTGAACAACAATCAGTTGTTTTGTTTTCAAAATTTGATGAGCAACGAGTTTTCTCATTTCGTCTTTTATCTACATTGCAAAGTTTGCGTTTCAATTAAAAAAAATGCTTACACACATTGGTCGAATTTTGCTCTGTAGAGTCGGTTACATTGTAAGTGCATCTGTATTCAATCTTATGACTAATCTACCTTTTTCTAGATAATTAAAATACAATTCTTTTGCTGAAGGTTTTTATCATTTCTGTACTGAAATTATTAAATGTAAAATTCAATTTTGTATCAACTACCTGAAATATATGCACTTCCCTTTGCTTGTAGAAAATATTCGGGTAAAACAAAAGGACCAGCTGCCTGGTAGGCGTCGTCTCTGCAAAACTAATGAGGAGGCCAGCCCACAAAATAAAGAAGAAGACAAAGAAGAGAATATAAGTGACATTTTAGATGAATTTAGTTTTAGGCTTGCGTCACTCTCTCTACACAAAGAGAAGCCTTCAAAGGACGAGAGAGAAAAAGAGAGATCACCAGTTGAAGATTACTTTAGTAGTAAAGAGGGAGAAGAGGAAGGAGAATTTGATGAATATAGTTTTAAAGTAATGCCACGCAATATGAAAAATCGCTATTTCAGTGATGAAGAGAGTGAGGTGATAGATGAAGGTGAAGAGGTTGCACATAAGAAAAGTACAGTGGCTGAGTATTTTAGTGATGAAGAGGAAGTAGTAGAAGTGGAAGAATTTACGAAGGGGGAGGGAGAAGTAGGGACTGCAGAAAATGATTCTATAAAGTCTAGAAATCAAGGGTTAGAAGTTGAACCTTGTGTTTATAGATCCATGGGGCGCACCACAAAAGGAAGCTATTTCAGTGAGGATGATGAGTTTGAGGAAATAGAGAATATTACCGGTGTAACAGGCTTACCAGTAAATGGGTTGGACCCAGAAGAAGCAGAGGAGGAGGAGGAGGAGGGTGATTTTACTCTACCACTATTGCAAGAGGGGAAAGTGAGAGTTTACAAGCTGTCAAATTGGGTTTACAGTAAACTCTACCCACACCAAAAAGAGGGCATCAACTGGCTTTGGGGGTTGCATTGCAAAGGCACTGGAGGAATTTTGGGTGATGACATGGGTCTGGGAAAGACCATGCAGGTATCCACTTTCTTTTGTTTTACAAGATTTTAGGTGCTGCATGTATTGCTAATTGCAATTTCATTCAAAGTGTGAAAATAAATTTGGGTTTCCTGGAAAGAGTGGAAGAGCGCTAGTTCAGTACTTGTCTGGTATTGCAGTTGTGGATCCATCTATTTTACAAATTTGATTGCTCACTCTTGCTCCACTTTCAAGCAATACTAAAGTGTATTAGTTGCCTGTCTAATGATTTCTAACTTGCTGTCTTTTCTATCTCCATTTCAGATTTCAGCATTCCTGGCTGGTCTTTTCCACTCAGGTCTGATTAAAAGGGCAATGATTGTAGCTCCTAAGACACTTATAAGTCACTGGTTTAAAGAGCTCTCTGTTGTCGGTCTGAGTGAGAAGGCTAGAGAGTAAGTGTTATCCTGTTTTGGCTGAAATTTGTTTCTCTTAGAATCGACAATCGTTACATATGCCCCCTGCAGGACAGGAAGTTTGTCATTATGTATTTAAAGCCGTGATGAATATCACACAAGCATCTTTATTTCCCTTTCCTTTCCAAAATTGCTCACTTACCTCTTCACACTCATCTCTAATTCATGCATAAAGAAACTAAAGGGGGTAGTTTATCCCACTTTTGATGAAAATGCTGCAACAGCAGCTGTGTAGACATTTTTTTTTGTATTTTTGGTTGCTTAATATTATATAGGTTCAGGTGATACCCCTTGAGTTTACAAGGATGTATTACAGATCATATTATGAAGTAGCCTTCTATAATGTTGAAATGGTCCTTCTCCATTTGCTAGATATGATCTAATTATATATATTTTTCTTTTAGCTTTTCAGGAACTAACGTGAATGTGCGAAACAGTGAGCTCAGTAACATTCTCGAGGTGTAGTTCTATCCCTTGCATCAAATATTTGCTAGATATTTTTCTTTTGTTTTGTACCAGTCTTGTATGATATCAGTATCCCCTGTTAGCGCATGATCTGCAATAGTTTGTTATTTGCAACAATGTTGCTTCTCATATCTTTTTGGCATCTTTTTTATAAAGGAGGAGAAATGTTGATTCATGATATATGTCTAAAATCTTGTTTCGTTTGATGCAGGAAGGAGGCATTCTGATAACCACATATGATATTGTCAGAAATAATTACAAGGCAATTAGAGGTGGTGACAAGTATCAGGAACATGACTTGTATGACGAGGAAGATGAAATGATATGGGATTATGTGATACTGGATGAAGGGCATATCATAAAAAATCCCAAGACACAGCGGGCCCAGAGCTTGTCTGAGATACCTAGTGGGCACCGCATCATTATCAGTGGTACACCAATACAGAACAACCTGAAGGTAAGAACATCTTTTCTTTTTTTTTGAATTATTTTCCCAGAGAATAATGGGAACTTCTATCATGGTGAGTGCACTGGAATTTTATCACTTTGCAATCTGGTGTTCTAACTGTGTTGGCCCTAACCTGAGGCAATATTGGATCTTTTAACATCTTTATTTGTATTATGGTATTAACTATTATTATTATTGGTGGTGTTGTTGTTCTCATTGTTGCAATCGGGCTATTATATAGGAACTTTGGGCTCTATTCTACTTTTGTTGCCCCGAGGTACTAGGTGATAAGGACGAGTAAGTCAACGTTCCATTTTTCCTAATTTTGGTTTGTGGATTCTAATTATTCGCATAGTTATGCAATTAACAAAAGATCAATCTTGAATCTGAAATTTTCTTATACATTTGTTTATTAAAGGTTCAAGGATAGATATGAGAAGAAAATCCTTCGTGGGAATGAAAAAAATGCCTCAGATCGGGAAAAGTATGTTGGCTCCACTGTTGCAAGAGTAAGCATAATTCTTGCTATGATTTATTTGGAGATTGCATTATCTTGTGTTGTATATGTTCCTTGCTGGCATCTTTGATAAAATGAATGATCATATTAAATTTTAAAGCAAGTAAATCTGGCATAGCCTTCTCATTTTCTAATGTAAATAAATTGATATCGGTGCTTTATTGAATAGGAATTGAGGGAAAGAATAAAGCCATACTTCTTGAGGCGGTTGAAAAGTGAGGTTTTTGGTAAAGAGAATGTAGAGACGAAGGTTGAGATGCCCAAGAAAAATGAGTTGATTGTTTGGTTAAAGCTCACAACATGCCAGGTCAGTTTTTACTGTCCTCTAAAAGAGATTTTCAGCATAGAATATGTGACGAAACTGATATAATTTTTTGTTGTTTTACCAACATGCCCCTTTCTAGCCTTTTTGTGGGAACGGGTAGCCAATGCCATTAATTTACAAAACTGGTACTCACCATTGGAACAAAATCCGCAAACATGGATACAAATACCTCCCCCCCACCCCACCCCCCTGCGCGCGCCCGGAGACTGGTTTCTAACACAGATCTCTATTTCCTTGTTGAATTAATATTTTTTTCTTAAAATGCAGAGGCAACTTTATGAAGCCTTTTTGAACAGTGAGCTAGTTCACAATGCAGTTGGTGGTTCACCGCTAGCTGCAATAACTGTAATATTCTTCTACTATATAATGCTTTTATCAAATAATTTTCTCATGGAGTCGTACCTTTTTTTTTGTGAACCTGGGCTTAAAACTTGTGCTTTGCATGCCTACCAAGTACTTGCTGATATTTGAGTGTTATTGTTTTACTTGTGCTGTTTCCAGCAGAAAATTTAGCTCTCTACCCTAATACCCCTTCTCTTACAGATTAATGCATATGTTTTTAAAAAAGGTTCCCTATAACTAGTCTCTCCTAATTCTCTCTCCATGAAAATTTAGCTCTCTACCCTATACCCCTTCCCTTACAGATTAATGCATATTTTTTTTTAAAAAGGTTCCCTATATTACGAAGTTCCTGTCTAACATGAATTTGTTTTCTGACTTTTAATGTGAAACAGATAATGAAGAAGATCTGTGACCATCCCTTACTGCTCACAAAGAGAGGGGCTGAAGAGATTTTGGAAGGAATTGAGGAAATGAATGAGAATGATAAGGGGTTGATTGAGAAATTGGCAACCAGCCTTGCAAACCAACATCACGACAATAAATTTCTCAATATGGATTATACCGTCTCGTGCAAAATTACATTTGTTCTCTCCTTGTTGGTTAGTTTTTTTGGCTCTCTTTCTCAAACTGTTGGCAAAGAAGAAACAATGTTAACCTAGCAACTTGATAAGATGAAGCAAGAAGAAGCAAATTAATTAGTGAAAGGCAAGACCAGGAAGTAACTGTCAGGTTGTAGAAATGGCTGGTTTCCATTGGCACCTGTACAATTTAAAAGTTAAAGTAGAGTCATGTTTTTCGTTGCTCATTGATGGTGATCCTCAAAGTTCATAGGAAAGAACTCCAGTAAAGAGCTTTGTGAGATCATAGAGTGAGGCTATGGTACTATGCAGAGCGCAGAATGGTCTGTACTATGGATCAAAATCTTCATTTTTAAAGTTCAAGTAATCGTTCTAACCATTCAACATGATCTCCATATAAATAACTTGTTGATCAAATTTTGGATTTTTTACTATTTTTTTTAGATTAGTAGAAAATCACTCGATCTAAAAATCCTAGACCACTGAAAGGTTCAGATCTATTATTTGGACTTCGGAAACAAAATATTGATCCGTAGTATGGACCAATCTGTACTGTGCATTGTACCATAGCCTCACTCGAGATCATATATACAAGTCCTGGGTTATAGCTCTCTTCATTTCCTTAACTAATCTGTTGGCTAACTAATTTGCTTGTGCTGTAGGGAAATCTCATGGAAGAAGGACACATTGTTTTAATCTTTTCTCAGTCCCGGAAAATGCTCGATCTCATTCAGGTGCCATTTAGTGTTATGACATGTGACAGTATATATAAAAGTTGTGGTTTTGTTTGCCCATTTTTCTTAAGCAATTGTTTTACTGCTTGGCTAACAGGAAGCAATCTGGTCGAAAGGTTACAAGCTCTTACGTATTGACGGTACCACCAAGATCTCTGAGAGGGAGAGGATCGTCAAGGTCAATCTATTTTACTTCCGAAAGAAATATGCCTTCACTATATTCTCTTTACCTCATATGAAAATGTACTTGCAGACTAAGTTTTACATTTTTTTAGAAACTTTTTACTATTTTTTTAGATGAGTAAAAAGTTGCTCCTTTTGAATGGTTTAGATTCAAGTGATTTTCTACCTATCTAAAGAAATTCTAAAAAATTCAATGTAAAATTTGATCTACAAGTACATTTTTATTTGGAGATCATGTTGAACGGTTCAGATCAATTGTCTGGACTTCGAAAATGGAGATATTGATCCATAGTACAATAGCCTCACTCTTTATCTTTTATTGGATTAAAATTTGAATCTTTATTGCAGGATTTTCAAGATGGGGAAGGGGCTCCAATCTTTCTTTTAACTACACAAGTCGGCGGTCTTGGTCTGACACTAACAAAGGCCAATCGGGTCATTGTTATTGACCCGGCTTGGAATCCAAGGTGCTGATTACACTTGCCTGGGATAACTTGATAATTTGAACTTCTTTTTTTACTTTTTGCCAGTTCATTTTTGTTGTTTAATAATTTTTTTTATTGGGATCTGTGAATGAAATCTGATGGTTGGAATGTTTGTTAAATTTGCTAACTTTTTGCAGTATGGATAACCAAAGTGTAGACCGTGCCTACCGCATTGGTCAGACCAAAGATGTGATTGTGTACCGACTCATGACTTGTGGTACCATTGAAGAAGTAATATACAAAAAGCAGGTACGCTTTTCATGCTTCATTTTCCTCTTAATGTTTAAATGTAATCTTTTTTTTGTTTTCCGTGACAATAATAACATTTTTACCTTGAAGCTTCTAATTTTTTTTGTTAGATTGGCATGTAAAACTGATTTATGTACTTTTTGGTCATTTTGGAAATCTTACATTTTCATATTCTCATTTAGTCTTGTAATCATCTTAATTTTCTTCTTTGTAAGCATCATTTAGTCTATAAATAAATTCAACTGACTTGGTTTTTTCCATAAATGTGTAATTTCTAGGTTTTTAAAGGTGGCCTGTTCAAAACTGCAACTGAGCAGAAAGAACAGACTCGTTATTTCAGCAGGAAGGTCGGTACTATTGTGTAAATTTAGATTTAGATACACAGACAATGCTTTCTATAAGTATTTTGAATTGGTAATGCAAGCCTCTGTCACAATTTAATAATTTTATATTGAATAATTTCAGGATATTGAAGAGGTTTTTAGGCTTCCTGAAGAAGGCTTTAATGTTTCGGTTACACATAGACAATTGCAAGAGGAGCATGCAGGTCAAGTTGTGATGTAAGAACTTACCCAACTTTTAATTCTAAGACTAGTAATTAAAATGTATTCTACAATAGTTGGGTTTATTTTAAGCAACAATTACTTGTTACCTCACCTCATGTTACTGGTGCATGGCTAGGTTTTAGTTGTTGTGCTATATGTGATTATAAATTACTGATATTTGAACATTCGGTCACAAAAATATCAAAACTAAATATGATTAAACCATGAAGAGATTCTTGGAAATGAATTTTTATTGTCTTGAAGTAATAACCAATTTTTAATAGAATCTATGTTCATTTAAAAATAATTTCAGGGATGAGTATCTGACGAGCCATATTGAATACCTAGAGAATCAAGATATTGCGGGTGTGAGCCACCACAGCCTTCTCTTCTCTAAAACTGCCATTGTACCTGTTGTGCCCGAGACAAGTGAACAACCCGAAAGGTCAGTACTTTCTCAATTCCAGAAATTGTATGTAAACGAACTAACAGTTTGGTCTTAAATTGTTCAAATCCGTGTTAGTCAACTTAGTGGTAATGTATCTTTACAAAGTTGTGTTAATTTTCTGATCAATTTATCAGCACTTAATTCTAATGTAATCCTTCTTATAGTAACCTATACCTTTATTTTTGTTGACAGCAGTTTTGGAAATAGAATCATAAGAAGCTCGGCTGCTGTTGCCTCTTCGCAGTCTGAATATTTCCCATATGGGTATAGAGACTAAAAAATGAGTTGTTGTTTTTTGCTTGTTTTCCCACTATGAATGTGTAAGGTATGTTTATTCCAAAAAATCATTTATTATTTTCTCTGTAGAGCTGCTTATGCACAGAAGCCTCGGGATTTTATACAAAATACAAGGATGGAATCTCCAGCATACCAAGTGGGACAAAGTCCGGGAGAGATTAGAGACAAAATAAATAGGCTCAAAATTACTCTAGGAAACAAGGTAAATTTTGCTTAATTGGTACAATGTATAATTAGTTGTTAAAATAAATAAAAAACTACTGATTTGATTGCATTGACTAGTTACTATTTACTGTATTCAGTCATAAACATGTGTAATGTTATCAGTCACCAAATTTGATTTGGTTTGGTATGAACAGGATTTGGTTGCCAAGCTTCCAGACCGTGGTGAGAGAATGAGGAATCAATTAGCAGAATTGCAACTCAAGTTTATTGGGACTTCAGATTCTTCTCCTGTCAATCTCCTGTCATCAGAGAAGAAGAGAGGACCGGAGGTGATATCTGTAGATGAAATTGCTGATAATTTGGACATACTCTCCGTTTAGCTTTCTGTTTTCTTTATGATAAGCTGTTGATTTGATTTTTAATTGGTTATATTGGTGCATTTGTTCTGTGTGATTAGGCTCTTATCACACAGGTTTTTGTAAAGAGATGCACGGTTTTTGTAACGATTGGAATGAAGTCAAAAGTATTATGCTATATATATATATAATTTAAAAATATAACATCTAAGAATAGTACAAGGACAGCAAGAATGGGAACTGTATGTTACAGTTAACGTTTTTGCCCCTTTCATTTCTATCTGGGCTTTGTATATCGTCTGTTTTTTTTTTCTTTGCCCTTTAATTGCTGAATATTATTGGTTGGTCTTTCTGTCGTTCTCATTGGCCAATATTTCATATAGAGATAGGAGTAGGTATGATGGGCATCGGACCCACTTTTAGGTCCAATTAGGAAATTGTTACTTGTCGATTTCTTTCTACTTGTCAGATAAATGTATTCAGATATACACGCAAGGGAAAATTGGGGTTTTCTAATTGTCTATTTGAACAGTGTTTTCTGTCAAGGAATTTCAAATTGGCAACATCATTATATGTGAACTGTTGGCTATTGTTTAATTTATGGAAGCAACTTAGTACGACAGTAAATATAAATGGGATTTAGAATGATGGTATGTGCCGCTTCATGTAATGGATTAAAAACTATGGTCCGATGTAAAAATTAAATAAATAAATAATCTCGAAGCTGATAATAAGCTATTTTGTACAAAATTACAATCTGTTTGCATTTTAATATCTTCAGAATGGTTTTGTTTGCATTTTTCTATCGAAGGAAAAAAAAATACACATTACCAACTAATAATTTTCGAGTCATATTTCTTTTTGAGGAGAGGTTTTATTCATGGTTTGGCAAGATCTGCGAGGAGGGTATAGGATGCAAATATCTGAAAGACTATAATTTCTTTCTTCTTTTAGTATGTTCTGATTTTTTAAATCCAATCTTTGTTATTGCCTTAAAATTATAGAAATTATTTTTCTACTAAAAATAACTCATACGGCTCTAAATTAAAATTCCTGACACGTTTTGTTGACATTGAAAACTTGTAATTTCTCTAATTCCTGATTACAAATTTTTAGCCATCCGAGTCTGGATGTTGACATTAAAAACATATTGGTTGTTGTATATGATGATGCTTTCGTTTCATGAGACACGCAAAACACATGATCAAGTAGGTTGAAATCCGTATGGTGATTTGTTAGGGATATATTTTCTTAGTCTCTCATTTAAAGTTGACTTAGTTCGCTTCTCTATTACAGTTTTTTGGTGGTTGATTAAATGTCGTGCTTATGTGTTTTGCTTTGTGGTAGATTTGCGTTTGTTTGAGAATGTGGCATAATTACTCTAGTAATATGTAACTTAATTCTGATGTTTCATATATGAAACGAGTCTTGTTGCCTTTTTGTCAAAAAAGTAGGTTGAAATTTGCTCTCCAAAAGTCATGTTTTACTTGTATTGCATGCTTCTTTTATTCGAATATTTATCTTATTACTGACACTTATCTTATTCCAGATATCTTAAAAAATTTTATTATCTCTTCTAATAAAATTAAGCAACTATGTAATTGTATCTGCTAAATAATTCATCTTCTTTAATATTTATTATCATATATAATAAATGTACAATAATTTCATATAATTTGGAATGAAAAATATATCAATTTCACACTCACACGAGATTTGTATTTTCTTAGATAATAATTAATGTTATTATATAAGCAAGTAATTTGAAAAGAGATGAAGAATTAAAAGAAGGAAGAAACTAAAGTAGTAAATTTGCATGTATGTGTGACTATAACAAACTTCCGTTCAAGTTTATTGCAGAGAACGTCGGTGAACGTATATTTATATTTTTTCAATGCACTTGATATTAAATTATATTGCATTTATTGCAAATGAAAAAGGATGTCTTTTGTACCGAAGTATTAGAACGATACTTTAAATTTATACGTCGGTAATAAAATGGTAGAAAACTTGTTGTTTTTTTAACCCAAAAAAAAATCTGAAATTTTTTAGTTAGCACTCAATTAATCAAAATTAAACAACCACCATATAAAACTCCATATTTCAAATTTTACCACCCATGCACTATCAGGATGCGCACCAATTTTTTTAGTGGGCCTGCTGGGGATGGCACCAAATTGTTTTTTTTTTGTACGCACCCTCAGGAAGCGCATCACATATATATATTTTTAGTTATGTTCTTTTTGAAATTTTTAGACTATTTTTTGTGTTCTATTCTATTTTGTTTTGTTTTGTGTGCTTAAAATTATATGTACACGTCAAATTTGGCGATGAAATTGTAGAAAATAAAACGCACTATCTGATCAAATTATATGCACAATCTGAGTAGCGTTTTGTACTAAGTAGGTTGGTGCACAAATTGCTATAAATTATACGCACAATCTAATCAACGTTTTATACTACAAATTATACGCAGAACAAAACATAACTAAAAAAAAAATGGGTGCGCTTCTTGAGTGTGCATACCAAAAAGTAAAAAACAAAAAAAAAAATCAATTTGGTGCGCATCCCCAACTGGCGCATCAAAAAAAGTTTTTGGTGCGCACCCTCAGAGTGGGTGGATGGTAAAATTTGAAATCTGGAGTTTTAAGCGTTTTAAGCGGTGGTTGTTAAATTTGGAATTATTAGATAAAAATTCGGCAAAACAATTGAATAAGGAGAATCTTCTGAACTTTGTTTATATATTGTAATGACAACACATATTCTGACACCAAAGTTTATAAACGAACACCTAATCACTTGAGCTATATTTTGGTTGTTGACACATATTACTCCATTAGAATTTCAAACATACGCAATTCTCACGCAGAAAATATTATTTTTACCACTAAACCAAATACTAATTTTCATATAAGAATCAGTTTAGTTTTCTACATTTAACGTTCTTATGGATAGAAACAGTTGATATTATCTATTAATGAAAAGCGGAGTGCGATTCGATAATAATAATAAAAAAAAAACTTATGCTAAAAGTAATAATTTGCCATAACAAAACATATAATATCTTCTTCAAATTCTTGATTGATTATTAAAGCATCTGTATCTCTGAAACTCTTAGAGTTTCTAAATAACTTTTAACAAAATTTAAAAAAAATTAGACTCTCTGAATTTTTAAATCTCTACATCTATGAAATTAAAATTAGAATTTCTTAATTGTCACGTTAGCGTTTAATTAAAACAGTATTAAAAATTGAGCGAATACGGGTTGATTATTTCGCCACATCAGAGTTTTGAAATTGTTTCATATTTAAAAACTATTGAACAAAATTGTTAAATATGAAATTCATCTTCATCTCTGAAACTGGTTTAGAAACTGCCAAGTCAGCTTTAAAATTTCAAGAATTTCAGGGATGCAGGTGCTCTTATGAAATTTATTTTAAAAACAAAGAATGCGCGTCGCTTAGCGTAACAAGAGTATTATAACTTTCTTTTATTCTATCTAATCTTTGTAGTATTTTATTCAAAGAAAATTATTCTCACAAAGAAAAATTCCAATTATGGAAATCATACAGCAAATTAATAGAAATTAAGAATAGGAGGACAAACAATTATGAATGAAACAAAAACGGCACATGAAGAGAACATAAAGGGAAGGAGGGGTTAATTTTATCTATGAAGTCAGAAATTTTTTAAGTATTGTGTTAATAACAAATTTTGCAGTGTTAACATCAGCAACCCCACATGGGACTGTTGTTAGCAGGAAGAACATCTGGATTTTTATTTTATGGCTGTTGTGGCACTGAAAAGGCAATTATTTGAACCAATTAGAACTAGGGCATGTATAGCAATTGCTTTCTAGTACTGCGCTATTAATTGGTGTCGTTAAACACGTGCTAATAACATTGGATTTTGCTTATATATCTCTTTTGTTGCTTTCTATTTCGTTCGTTCTGCTTTCTTTTTTGATTGTTTGTAACAGAAATGCTGCTTAGTGTGGCTGGATTCTTATGTCTCTAAAGTTTTTTTGTAATCTCGATTAGAGAATTATTCATAATTAATTAGTCAAAAGCAGATTCAAATGTCTCTATTTTTTGTGTTTTCAGTGTCTCTATTTTTAAAACGTTAATAACTCAAAATTAAAATTATAAATGTTAAAATAAAACCATTAGATGTGATCTATGTTATTTTCTATATGTACTCATAAACAATTATTACATTGCGGTTTTGCTTTTATATGAATCAATAAGTTGAAAAATTAACGTCTAGAAATTGTCCAAATTATTACATTTTTATAAGCACTTGATGACAATCAAAACAAAATTGTAATGTCATAATTTTTTACACGTCCATAGATAAAATGATGTAAATCATATCTAACGATTTTATTTTGACTTTTAAGTTTTAAATTTTGAGTTATTAAAGTTTTTAAAAATAAAAACATAGATGGAAAAACAATTACCCAACTACTCATAATTAGTCAAATAATCAATAAAGTTGTAAATTTCAACCAAATAGGAGAAGAGAACAAGTCAACCTCCTACAAATAAATGCCACCAACTACTCCAATGCTCTTACGTCATATTTAACCGGTGGGAAAAAAATTTAACGAGAGACAACATGATTTGCACCTTCTTGACCCAACCAACAACCCAACCACTCAGAATTAATTAATAAACATTGACCAAATCAAAACTATTAGTAATTACCAATACAATTTCAAGTCATGTGCAGGAAATCAAAGCAACAAATGGAATGAACACAGAAAGTATTGATTGAAAATACATACTAAAAGTTCAATTACAAGTAATGAAAGAACACAATTACCCTTTATTTTTGTCAAGTCTCATTTGATGTCTTCACCACATAATGCCCGCTCAAAACAGAGGTTTTAATTTCAATTTATTTACTAAAAAAACAAGAATAGAAAACCATGGATACTGGTATCCCAAACCACACAATTGAAGACCCAATTGCACAAACAAAAATATTAGCAAACCATACTCGGCCCAGTTGAACCCTCAATTTTCATCGGGATTACCTCCCAAACCTTCACTTCCCCACATTTCCCCGACTTGCTCGGTATTGTTAACCCATTTGCCCCAATCCCAAAATCCAACTCATTGCCTCCTTCATGTTTCGCCACCATAGTCTCAACTGTCACTGCATTAACCCTTTGCACCTCCAATGCATTCAAACGAATCCTCTCAGCTCTTGCCCCGATTGTTTGCCCCAAAATTGATGCACCAAGTGTAATTGCCATTGCTAGCTTCGGCATCAGAACACACTTTCTTAGCATACCAATGAATGGTACAGCTGCATGTACGGCTGCAAACCACTGAAGTGAGAATTTGGCAGTGTGTTCTCTCCACACACCAAGTGGTATGTTTGCTGCCATGCCAAGAAGTGCAATAGCTAGCATTTTGGCAGGTAGGGGCTGGGGTCGAAGGTTTTTCACGAACTCGGTGCGTGAAAGAGCTGCACGCACCGCTACTATAGCTTGGGGGCATCTGAGTTTTAGACCCGGTGGAGGTTTTATGAGATTGGTGACTAAAGGGATAACACCGCTTACAGCTCTGTATGATTTGGCAAGGGGGCATTGACCCGATTCGAGCCACTCATTGCTCAGTGCCTCATGCGATGGCTTGTTATTTCCATTCTGAAAATATAATTAATAGCAAAGTCAGGTAAAGGGAGAAGACAAACAAAAAGAAAACAATAGATTGCCATACACAAGTTTTATAGGAAATGAATAAATCATCAAGAATAGCACAACAAAACAAATGAATACCTGAGATATCGGTTCATAGTTAGATGGCTTTTTGCTTTGCTTATTCCTCTTTTTAGAGAGAGAATCAAATGTGAAAGGGCCACCAAGACCGAATGTAGAGAGGCTGATTGTAGCAGCTTTAGCAGCTAGCGGGTCAAACTGGTGACCCGTTTCAGTATTTTCACTTACACGGGTCTCATCAAACTCAAAGGATCTTCCCGCAAGTGGTACAACACCATTTTGACCGTGAAATAGACTAAATGCCACTTCAAAATCAGGTCCATCCTCAAAAATTGGGCCTTTTGCTCCTCTAACCTTTAAAATCAAACCAAACAAATTACTAATTCTGGCATAACATTGAGCCTTTTTGAGTTACAAGATTATAATCAAGGTAAAACAAGTATGATATTGGTATTTGGTATGAAATCTAAAGTTTTAAAATGTGAAACTTCTTACAGGAGTTGGGAACCTGGCAGAGGTGAAGGACAAAACAGTAGGTTCATTGATATTTCTTAGAAAGGGGCACTTTTCAATTCCTTCCTGAACAGCTGGATCGTTTGAGCACCCAGCAAAAGCCAACTTGAAAATTGAATCCATAGCAAGCTCTTCGGATCAAACTGTAAATTGATAAGACAATCAGGTCGTGTGTTAATTTAAATTCTAGAAGTTAGAGAACATAAATTAAGATAAATTGAACTATCCCGAGTTACAAAATCTTTACAACCGAAAGCAAGATTTGAATTGATTAAACATAGAATATGGTAGATTATCGTAATGCAGGTATTTTCCATAACACAACACGAAGAAGAATGCAGTTTCATATTATAAGAAAAAACAAAATCAGAAGCAAATTCCAATTCATTAGATTGAAGTGAGTGGATTTCAGACAAGGTTAGGTTCAACCACAGAAAAATACAAAAATATAACAAAAAATTTAGTAGATTCAGGGAACTAACATATCCCAAAAAAGTTCTTTAGACAGTGGATTGGTTCTTCTAGGTGAAAATCTTTCTAATTGAAATTAATTTAACATATAATGTGGTAGATTATCCTAAATGCAGGTATTTTCCATAAAACCACATGAAGCAGAATAGCGTTTCTTCATATAAGAAAAACAAAAACAAAATCAGAAGCAAATTCCAATTCATGTCATAGAAGTGGTTGGATTTCAGACCAGGTCAGGTTAAAACGCAGAGAATACAAAAATATAACAAAATTTTTAGTAGATTTAGGGAATTAACATATCCCAAAAATGCTCTTTAGACTGTGGATTGGTTCTTCTAGTTCAAAAATTAGATCGAACTTCTATTTCTCTAACTTCTGTCTCTTTGCACTGAAAATCCAATCACACAACCGCAAGAGGCGCGCGAAACCGAACAGAAAGTTGAACAGATCGTCCGAATATCTATTAGAAACCACACAAACCACCGATTTCACCATACCTTTAAACTAACTCTCAACTGCGAGATAGAATGGAGGAGAAGGATTGCTAGGGTTAAAATCTCGGTGTGGAGAGAAGGCAGAGAAGAAGAGAGAGAGAAAGAGACTAATTTGTAATTTGTACTAAATCAAATTGTAGAGAGAAAGAAAGTGAAGGAAGAAGTGATTACTTTGTAGAGCTCGTCAAAATCCCGAAATCAGCTCTGAATGGGGGAAATCGCGTGGAAGGCACGATGCATCGGCTAAGGTCTCCTTTGTCTCCTTTGGTAGCTGCGCTCTTGTCTCTTGATGCTTATTGCCACCACAAGTCATCGACCGGCTGAACCGGTTGCCACGTTCCAGCCTGGCATCCTCACCGCTTATCACCGGTTCATATTATTATTAATTTATTATTATTGTATGGGTTGGTGACTTGGTGGGTTTGTTCACTTTGTTGATCGCTTTCTCGCCTGCCCGGACTCACGGAATTCACATCCTCTGAGATATCTCAAACTTTGCCTGACTTTTTGGAATATCTCAATCGTTCAAATACGTTCTGCACGAATCTTATAGCACTAATAATACTGCCCCCTACGTTCCCCCGTCGGTCACGCAAAAATTGAGATATCTCAGAGCATACGCACCCGAGCCGTTTAGCGGTTTAGCCTTCTTTTTCTTTTTCTTATTTATGTGTGGTTTCCAGCTACATTTTAAGTTTCAACCTCATAATTTATTTGAAGCTCATAAAAAATTATCACTTATGTTTATATTTCTATTTGAATTAATGAATTGAAAAATTAATTTTTAAAAATTATCTATATGAGTATATTTTTTTATAAAATTTTCATAACAATTAAAATATCATAATTTTTTATACGTACATAGATAAAATGACGTATGTCATATCTAACTGTTTTATTTTTATTTTTAAATTTAAAATTTTGAGTAATTAAAGCTTTTAAAAATGAAAACATAGTAAAGGCACAAAAATAAAGGCATTTGAAATAGAAGTGAAAATGGATTGAATAGTGGTATATCTATTTTTATTTTCTGGATACGTGTATAGATCGGATATTAAATGAATACATATGGATACGGATCGGATATCGAATATTTGTAGATATATAAATAAATATTTTTATAATACTTTCATAATGTGTGTACACTAATCAGATACAGATAATTTCGAATATTCAACTATCAGATATTCATATCTAATTTTCGAATGCAAATCCAAATTCCGATCTGTTTTCATCCCTAATTTGAACCATCCTCAATTTATTTTCTGTTTACGCAAGAAGTCGAGCATTATTATTTTTGTCACGTCTGAAAACAGAGGCGAAGGATATGCAGCTGGATGGAACAGCAATTTTAAAATAAGACATAACGAGTAGGGTGTGCTTGGAAACCGAATTTCAGATTTTTAATATATTTTTATTATTTAAGATACTTAGGAAATTTATTAATTTAAAAGATTCTAGACTATACAAAAATTATAATTTTCTATCTATCTTAAACATATAACATATAGTAAAATAATCTAAATCCAAACATATTTTAATATAGAGATTATATTAAACGACTCGGATCTACTGTTTGAACTTTGAAATAAAAAATTTGAACGTGAAATAAAATACGATCATTACATCTAATTTGAAATATTTTTGGTCCTAGTACAAACAATATCAAAGATAACGTTTCGAAGTAAAAAACAAACGCTATTGTTGTCGACAACATCTCATAACTAGTATTTTACCGACCACATTGTTCAAATTTTGGCGATCCCTCGTTTTTTTTATTGTCTCGACTATGCCTTTCCCTCTCGAATATAGACTTGTATTCTCTGTAGTACTGCACGATGAATCCTGCAATTTTACGGTTCAATTTTATATTTAGCCGAATCAAACTCAATTCAGTGCCTATTTAAATTGCAGGAGTCTCCTTTTAAGATTCCCTCTGTGGTACTCAGAGAATATGATTCCCTCGGATATTGATAATGTTTTTTTACCATAAAAATAATTTACTTCAAACTAAATTTATTTAGTATTTGGTTTACATTAAATCCTAAATTCTAATGAAGCATTTAATGAGTCGTGAAAATGGTAGCATTTAATATGATATGAAATATTATGAACGATAACATTTATTTATGCTAAAAATAATAATATTAACAACAATATTTGTGAAAAATGAAGATATCCGATTTGATGTCACCCGTTTCATTTTTTATTTATTTTAATGTTTTTTTTAAGAAAAAAATGCGAATATCTAGCCTTCATATTCTATTAAAAATGACACAAGTCGTGACATGAATTTACAAAGATTTGAAAAGTAAATGAAAGAAAAATTAAAGATTGCATTCTGAAAATTTCAAATGTAATGCAAAATATTATAATCTGAAATCAACTCTGAAACTCTTGCACTGTTTCGTTTGCTATTATTCTTACTATCAGGGACGGACCCAGTATAGACCAGTAGACAACTTGTACTGCAAAAATGTAGTTTGTGTACATGTGTGTTACTGTTTTCGAGTCGTGTTTACAGAGGCAGCCTCTGTTAAGAGTTTAGGGTTTAGAATTTAGCATCACTATTACTTGATTGCTCCATTTTTCTGTCTCTGCTCAATTTTATACGAGTAGACATAGTATTTTATTTCCAAATATGATGACAATCAAACTTTCAACCATCATTTGTTTCAGATCTTATCAAAAATAATTATTCAATCGGATAGATCTCTGACATATATATATCTATTACACAATGGGAACCTTAGAATTTCTAGAATATAAAATATTTCCGCAAATTTGAAAGATCAATGACTGTGTTTTGACTTTTGACAACCCGTCATAATTTATGTAATTATGACACTCAAGCCTTTCTAATAGTTCATCTAAAATTTACAGTATCATACCTTTTTTTCACAAAATCTTTGAATTATTTTTTTCTATATTCTTATCAGCTAAAAAAAAATTTAGAATAAAGTAAAGAGTGAGTCTATGGTACTATGCATATCACGATTTAGTCGGTAATACAGACTAATATTTTTATTTTCAAAATTCTAACAGTCGATCCGAACCGTTCAAAACAATTTTCATATGAATATGTACTTGCAGACCAAATTTTATATTTTTAAGAATATTTTTACTATTTTTTTTAAGATGGGCAGAAATCACTGCTTTTGGATGGTACGGAATTTTCAGATCAAGTGATTTTCTACCTATCTTAAAAAAGAGTAAAAAAATTATCAAAAATATAAAATTCAGTATGCAAGTAGATATTCATATGGGGATCATGTTGAACGGTTCTTCGGATCGACCACTAAGATTTTGAAAATAGAAATATTAACCCGTATTACAGATCAACCCGTGATATGCAATACCATAGATTCACTCTAAAGTAAATATGATTGCAAAACAGGTGCATCACTAAGTTCAGAAAATCAAACAGACTGAGCAACTGTTTTTTTTTGTAATCATCATAATTTTCTCTCAATGCATCTAAAAAACTTGCTCCAACACTTCCTGAAAATATATACAACCATATAAATTTCAAGAATTTTGGACCAAGAAAAATATGTACGTTGCAAATGCGAAAGTGTTAATTATGTCATAATTTGGGAGGAATATGTGTTTTCCTAAACATTTTCATCAAATAACGAATTAAAGCACACAAATCATACTTTAAAAGCCCTGATACCAATAGCTTCTATCTAGAAATAATTTGGAGCAAGAAGAAGAGAAAGGAATGAGTTACACGGGTTCTATATAAATGAGTGTGAATGATCACAGTTGGTTTGATCACACACAATATTAACAATTTTTTTTTTTTTAATTTCTTACAACGCCAAACAATAGAAAAAAAAGATTTATGCGCTGTTCGAAGTCAAAGAAACACTCTTAATATCACTAACCAACATTTGTATGTTGTGTTTTCATTAGCTGTAGCAAACTATCATGGTTCACAATAAAACATGTCTCATCTTGCTAGTATTAGGGCCTGTTCGGTTGCCAGCTCACGTGTTACTGTACATCCGTTCCTGTGTCCATTCTTATTCTCAGGAGGCAGCCAAACATGCCCTTAATTAATTCCTAGAGAGGTAATTCAAAAACACCGCACTATCTTTGTTTCACGCTTAAAATCCTTTGTGAAATTAAAAAAAAAATGATTAGTGGACGGAATACATTTCAAACACTTAAAATCCTTTGTGAAATTAAAAAGATTGAAAAGTGGACTGAATACATTTCAAACACTTACAATCCTTTGTGAAATTAAAAAAGATTGATAAGTGGACTGAATACATTTCAAACACTTAAAATCCTTTGTGAAATTAAAAAGATTGATTAGTGAACCCAATACATTTCAAACATTGGAATCTATTAAAAGAGAGCAATACGGGTCCGATGCCCATCGGACTCAAACTGAGTACGATGGTCTTGTAACCGTCCGATCCGCTTTAAGAAATGTGCGCATAGCTTTAATATCCGTACAATTTTACTTTAATAATTGTGCGCACGGATCTTAAAGTATATCGAACGGTTAGAGAACCATTGGATTCAAAAAATTTGAATCCGATGGGCATCGGATCCAAACTGCTCTCCTATTAAAATGAAAGAAAAATTGAATGAACGAAGGAACGGTCTCATGACCTAATTCTGATCACTAATTTCCCGGTCGTCATTAAAAAATAATATTTATATTGTTTTTAGCAAAAAGTCTATAGTCGACATGGTAAACGCATGGTCAAATAAAATGCTAAACCAACTTCAAATTCAAATTTTTCTTTCTCCGTGTAATTAACAATGGAAAATCGACAATGGGTATTTTAATTTGAGCGGCTGTCAAGATTAATAACCTATTTGTAAATGGGCCGAATAACTCATTAAAACTGTTCATCCATGTTATTATAAGTAAGGTAATGATACTATGTATAACACACATTGATTTTTAATGTGAATTAGTATTTTTATTTTCAAGTTTCAAACCGTTCAATATAATATTTTTATGAAAATACACTTGAAAACTAAATATTATATTTTTTTTAGAAACTTTTTACTTTTTCTATAATAGGTAAAAAAATCGTTACTTTTGAATGATTTAGAATCAGATGAAGTGATTTTCTACTTGTATAAAAAAATTCTAAATAATGAAATTTGATCTACAAGTCATTTTCATTTTCCTAAGGAAATCATATTGAACTATTGAGATGGACTGGTTACACTTTTTTGAGAAAACAATATGCATGAGTCAAGCTAATCAGACTTTAAAATAAAAATATTGGTTCATAATATGTACCGATATATACGTGTCTTGTGCAAACCTCACTTTTCTTATTGTGATTATTATATTTAATGTATTCACAATCACGAGTCATAAAAAAAATAATATAAATGATATACTAAGTCCCACAAAAAGGTTCATAAATTATAGGCCTAGGATTCTAAGTATATCCTGCAAATCACAAGCCTGTTAATTTTGATTTTTCCTTCTTTTCTAGCATCGACTAGATTACAACAAGCAAAGCAATCTATAATTCCCGTGTTCAATTTGTGAATGAATCCAAAGTAGAATTTTTCAACTGAATGCAGACAAAACAAAATACCTGTATAGTACCACGATCTCAAAAACACAGTGACAAGATTCGCGAATTATTCGGTTTTTTTGTGTTGCCGAACCGAACACCGAATTATTTGGTTGACCGAACTTTGATCGAATAATTCGCGAATTTTACGAATTATTCCCGAATTTTATGAAATTTTTCCGAATATTTCTCAGAATTTTATTTTTTGGTTATTTTTTGTTTTTGCTTCCTTACAGAACTGAGATCTCTGATCCGAATAATACCGAATCATTCCCGAATTATATCCGAATTATTTCCGAATCACGAATTTTTGGCCTCAGCTCGCTGAACCCAAATAATTAATTTTTCACTATTCTCAAAAACCAGTCTAAACAATCCAATAAAATATTGGATTTTATTTCTCAGTGTCGTCAACTCGCCTTAATAGTCACATTTTCTTTTGAATTTTCCCCCAAACAAATCTGAAGCAATCTGGACCGTTGGCTTCGATATCTTAATTATTGCTGTGATAGCGATGACTGTCTAGTTACGAAGAAAAGTTTCAGTCGGGACTCGGGTCTCTTTCCCTTCAATTACGAGACCTTAATTTTAGTTTAGTCACAGCAAAAACCATGCTTCACACTGTATTTAGTAAGATAAAGTTTGGTAAAGAGTTAACAGAGAAGTTTTGATTTCATACAACGCACAAATAATAAGACAGTGCCCTTTTAATTCCACAGTTCTTGCGCTGTACGAAGCCAAAACTACTCTGTTAAAACACCAATTAGAGTCGGTTCCGATTCTTTCTAGAGAAAAAGGCGAGCGGAGACTTTTCACCGCCGCGAGGGAAAGAACGAGAGAAGGATGTCCAAGTTATCGATATTTTACGGAACTGTATATTATACAGTATATTTGACTGGTCAAAAGTCAAAACTGAAGTGAGGACTTTTATTCTGAGAATACTGAATGAGCAATGATTGACCGGTTAAAGCACCATTATATGGACAGTGATATCAATGACAATAGAGAAGGGTTCAATGCCTCGTCTCCTCGTATTTCATCTATGCCGTCTCCTCGTATTTCATCTATGCCGGATTCACATCTGTTGCAATCCTAAAAGGATGAACAGTAACTCTAAAATTCTTGCTTTTTTAAATCTAACCGTCTAATAGTTTTGTGCATGTATCTCAAAGCAGCTGATTTTTCCTTGCACGACTCTCGAAACAATTCAACAGTTGGATTTGGAAAAGCAGGGATTGTAGGTCACTGTTCATGAGTTAAGAATCGCAGCAGATTCAGATCCATCTATGCCACATATCCTATATTTTTGTTTTTAAAGTCCAAATAGTCAGTCCGAACCGCTCAATATGATATCCATGTTAATATATGCTTGGAGACCAAATTTTACATTTTTTGGAAAATTTTTATATTTTTTTAGATTGATTGAAAATCGCTGTTTTTTTATGGTCTAGATTTGTTTGCAAAACAACGATTTTCAATAAATCTAAAAAAATAGTAAAAAGATTTCAAAAAAAAAATGTAAAATTTGGTGTCCAAGCATATTTTAACATGGAGATCATGTTGAGCTATTCGGATCGACTATTTGGATTTTAAAAACAAAGATATAAGATATGAGACATGGGTGAGGTATGAGGAGATGAGGCATTAGAACCCTCTTCATAGCAATATATGTATATCAAATTCCTTACAATTAGATTTGGTTACTAAAATTTATAAAATCATATTTATCTTTAAAAAATTTAGAATCTCACAAATTTATCTAATTTTTTTTTTATTAAAACTCATTTAAATTAATGAAGTACCATTTACCATTTATTAAAAGATTAAAAAAATATGTAGGATGTATAAAAAAAATATTTAGTCTTCTAATTGATTACTTTTGACTTTTAAGAGTAAATGTTTTATTTTCTTGTAATACAAACACAATATATACATAAATGTTACCGTATACATAAATGTTACCGTATATGCATCACACATAGAGATGAATCATTTGGGCTCCAAAACTAATTAGCTGGGAGACAGAGTATTTATTTTAATTGACTAAATACTTTTAGTTTTTAAAAATAGATAAAATTGGTATTTTATAAATATAAAACGAGCTTTAATAAGTCAAAAAATTGGGTAAACCTGTGATATTTTGAATTTTTGAAGGGTAAATATGATTTTATAAAATTTAGAGGGAGAAATACGTAATTTTGTCAATTAATTGGGTATTTCTCCCTTTAAATTAAAAAAACTTACACGTTTGCCCAATTGATTGACAAAATTACGTATTTCTCCCTTTAAATTTTATAATATCATATTTACCTTTCAAAAATTCAAAAACTCACAAGTTTACCAAATTTATTGACTTATTAAAGCTCATTTTATATTTATAAAATACAAATTTTATCTATTTTTTAAAATAATAATATTTAGTCAATTAATATAAATACTCTGTCTTTTGGCTAATCAGTTTTGGAGGCCAAATGATTCATATCTACGTGTGATGCATATACGGTAATATTTAAGTATATATTGTGTTTGTATTACAAGTAAGAAAATAAAACATGTACTCTCAAAAGACAAAACCAATCAATTAAAAGACTAAATATATTTTTTAAACATTCTACATATTTTTTTTAATCTTTTAATAAATGGTAAAATGGGTACTTCATTAATTTAAATGAGTTTTAATAAAAACTCAATAAAATTAGATAAATTTGTGAGATTCTAATTTTTTTAAAAGATAAATATGATTTTATAAATTTTAGTAACCAAATCTAACTGTGAGGAATTTGATATACATATGTTGTCATTGATATCACTGTCAATCAAAATAGTGCTTTAACCGGTCAATTATCCTTCAATGAATCAATGCTCTTTCTGAATTCTCAGAAGAAAAGTCCTCACTTCAGTTTTGACCGGTCAAATATACTGTATAACATTACTCAACTAAATAATAAAGTTGTCAATATAAATATGAGTTGGGCTACGATATTTCGCGAAGTAAGCTAATATTTTATTTCATATCTATATTTTCAATTTTAAAGTTTAAAATATCAATCCGAATGGTTCAAGTTGATCTCCATATTAAATTGTGCTCGGAGACCAAATTTTACAATTTTTTTGAATTTTTTTAAAATCATTGATTTTTATGGTCCACAATTTTCTGAAAATGAGTGATTTTAAAAAAATAGTAAAAAATTTCTAAAAATTGTAAAATTTGGTCTCCAAGCACAATTTAATATGGAGATCAACTTGAACGGTTCGGATCGACATTTTGAACTTTAAAATTAAAGATATAGACGTGAAGTAAAACATTCGCTTTACTTCGCGAAGTACCGTAGCCCAACTCATATAAATATATAACATTTTCCAAAATATGAAGGGTCAAATATATAATATTACTCAATTCATTTTTCTGCTTTCGTGTGGTGCGGTAATTCACTACTGGCGAACGCAATGAGATTCGGAAAATTTATCCAAAAGAAGAAATTTCTTTGCGAGATTTTTGTGAATTGGACCAGGGTACGAAAATTTCTTTATATTTGGTCCCAGAGATAATTTTTTTATTATTATTTCAAATGATTGAAATCGAAGATATGTATTTTAAAGAGACCATAGCCAGTAAATTCCCGTGATTAAATTTGAATAATAAATATCATTTTATATTAAATAACTACAACTGTTAGAGCATATTAATTAGCAATTAATTACCGTGTCAATATAAACTTAGCAAATAAATTTGAATTTATTGCAAAAAAAAATTGCATCCCTATAATTAATTATCAATTAATTACAGCCTTGAGAGTCAACGGATGAAATTTTTCTTTCTGTCAACGTCAGTTTCTGAAATTAATATCTCTAAGACAAACTTAAATTTTTATAAGAGAGTATTTCGGATGTAATACAATGCTTATGCTCCTAACCGTTGGATTTGAATTAAGAAAGTATTTCGGATGTAGATGCTCTTGTTAAGAATATATTAATAAGCTCCGTTTGCAAAAAAAAAATTGTTTTAAACCCTTTTATGTGAACATTTTATTTTCTTCCTCTTTTTGTTTGAACTTTGAACGGGTAGTCGGGTACTATGGACATAAATAAAGCCCAATAAATTGCAGCACATTACTTCTTCAAAAAGAGCCCGTATTGTTATCTAAACACCAAAAGACGGCCCCTAATTAATAACCCAACTACTCAAAGCACTGACCGGATTTCTGACGGGTTTCAAATTACCTAAAGTCACTTAATTTTTGACTTTAGATCTAGACCGTCCGAAGTTTTCTTTTGCCCGAATATTACTTGGCTGGATTAGCCCGGATCTTGATCTGACGGTATAAATATAAACATGAAATTTGAGTTACTTCAGAGGAACCGGACTCCTGACATTCGCCCCCCGTAACGAATTTGCATCCTCTGAGATATCTCAAACTTTGCGTGACTTTTTGAAATATCTCAATCGTTCAAATACATTTTACACGAATCTCAAATCTCAAATAATACTGCCCCCCTACGGTTCCCCGAATAGGCACCGGACACGTCAGTCACGCAAAAATTGAGATATCTCAGAGGATCAGAGGATAAGCACCCCCCTTTAACCCTGTCTGCCTACGCTAGATTCGATTCCTATCCAATCAAATAGTTAGAATATGATACGTCGATGAAATCTGAACCGTTAAAATTTCGCTCCCCCATTAAATTAATTAATAAAATAAGATTACCAAAACGAAGGAGAACTGGATGCTACTGTGCACCTGTGGCCTCTTTTTCTCTCTCTCTCTTTGAGTCCCTTCTTCCCTCTTTTCTCGCAATTCAAATCTCACGCTACGCTCTGAAATCTCGACCCACTTCCCCGCAGTTTTTAATTTCAATACCAAATCCGGGCAATCTCCTCCGTTTTGAGCGTTACCCAATTCAGAGCAACTATTCCAGTCGTGATTTTCCCTTTTGATTTCTCTTTTAAAAAGAAAGTCGCCAAACCCTAGTTTTCTAAAGAGAGTGCAAGAGAGTGCAGCAGATATGTCGAGTGAGGAGAAGAATGTTCTTGGTAAACATAAATTGGAGGTCTCGCCCGAAGATGGGGTTATCACCTACAAAAGGCGCCGTTTTTTGAAGAACGAGTTCGGTAGTAGTGAGGTAATAGTTTGTATTAGTGCTTCCTGCTAAAAATTTAAGATCCCAAGTATGAAATTTTCTCTGATCATTCATTCTTTCCCTGAAATTAAGATAATTTTAGTTGATTAATTTGGTAATATGCTACTTCAGTGCATTGAATTAGAGACTGTTTACTGAGCTGGAAATTGGGTGGAAAAAAAATCCAGATCTGAACAAATTAAAACTCCTTGTTTTTTGTAGCTGTCTGTGGGTTTGGCATTATGCAAGATGAACCCTGACAAAGAGCCAAATTGCGCAGATAACCACTTGCAGAGGAAAGAGCCAAATTGTGTGGATAACCACTTGCAGAGGAAAGAGCCAGGTGGCAGAGATAATCACTGGCATAATGAAGAGATAAATTGCACAGATAACCACTGGAAAAGCTGGAGATATATATTGGAAAGTGAACTAAAGTCTCTGTCTGAAATGGGGGGAGGTGGTATTGAAAATTGCATTTGTGCTGCACTGGGCACTGGTCCATTCACACTCTTTGGCAGACCACAGGTACATAAATGCAAGATTTGATCTTGTACCAAGTAACATATAAGTGTATTTCACTGAATTTTTTTCCTACCAAATTCTGTTGTTCTAGTATATACTAGATTACTATATTTTACTGGTTGAAGTATTCAGTGTGGATTGATATGAGCTGTCTGTTACCAAACCAACAGTTACCAAATAGTGTTAAATTGTATCAAATTGTTTCTTTGGTTCCTTTGTACTTGTATCCTCTCAATGGCTCTAGCAATGACTAAGCTTAGTACTGGTAGTTAACGCTTGAATGAGTAAGTAACATAAATTTGATTTGTCATTTATTTTGAGAAAGTCTTAAAATGGCCCCCGAATATTTTTACCTTTTTACTGTCAAATTGTTGGTTTTTGTGTAATCATACACTTCACTTTCTAGTACTGATTTGACCATAGGGACTGCAGAGTGAAAGGGATGCTAGGTTTTGTTGATAATCAGGGCAAGGTTATATTTATCTGAATACCTAAATCACGTGGCATTGTTTTCTCTAGTTAATTTTTCCCACATTTGAGTTTGATAGAACCAAAAAGATATGAAAAGAAATTTAAGCCTCAGGAGAATGGATGAACTAATATAGAAGTTGAAGGGCTCAAGTGGACACATTAAAAATAGTTCATGGTGATTTTCTGACTAACAAATATCAACACTTTCTATTTTGGGCGAACTTAAAAGTGAGTCTAAAACTGTTATTATTAGTAAATGCATAAAGTACTACTATTTATAGATTTAGGCACCTAAAACTATACCAGTATGCCAGTTTTCTTTTAATAATTTCTTCAATTTTTCGCCTGTCCCGTGTTGCTAATAGTTTATGACTTTAGCATTATCGAAATATGTACGCACTTTAAACTGCGATGATCTGTAACCCTTTTAGTTTTATTTCTTATACTATTATTTTAGGAGAATGGATATGCAACTGAGGCTAGTGCTGCAACCGAGTTTACATTAAACAAATGCATAAAAGCATACGTAGGTGACAACACATCCAAGTGTCAGAACACACTTGTCGAAGTACTTGTGTCCGAGAAATTTGTCGTGCTGTGTGACATATTGTTCAGAAATTTCAGAGTAAAAGATTACCGACGTTATATTGATTTGACCAAGATTCACTACAGGATGAAGAACGACCTTTATGAAAAATCACCTCACCTTTTCCTTCGAGATATACTGCAGGTATATGGACTACTTTATAATACTTGTTATTACCAGTTTCCTTTATATGGTGTTTATTCAGTTGTTGTTGAAAAGTGAAAATGCATGTATTATCCTTAAAGAAGTTTAAGATAAATGTATCCATCCAATCCTTCTAAGCTATAACATGTATATTGAAGAGAGATTTATGTGTGCTAGCAGAGAACATGTAGCTCTTTTAATACCTGGACCAAGAATTTTCTTTATTTCACTTTTCTTTATGAGGCCCTATAGTTAAAAAAAAGAAAAAGTTCTACATCCATTTAAACATTTTTCTAATGTTTTAATTGGATACAGATATATTTTGTTAAATTAGACATCAATTATAATTCAATTTTATTTATTTTTGTTTGAAGTATTTTAATTTATTTTATTTGTTATTTTGACTTTTTCAGCTGTGGAGGGAGTTTGAAAAGGTCGGCCAAGATATAGTTCGTCTGACGAGTATTTTCTCTGACAGATGTAGAGTTTCTTTTCAAAAACAGGTGACAATCTTAATCTAATTTTGTAATAGCTTATGAACTGTTATGTCTGTTTACGAACTCGGCAAGTAATCATGCCATGCAAATTGTTTAGAGGCTGCATGATTTTTTTTTTCTTAAACCTTTGTTGTATGTGCATTTCAAACATCTTTTCATATTGATAGATTTCTATTAATAATAAACCCATCTCTTTATGCTAGGTTGGAGTTGAATTTGAACTGGAAGCCTGTGAAGAAAATGCTGAGGCAAGTTCATTATATTTTACCAAATGGATCATTTATAAACTTGTCCTCTAAAATTCTGACAATATTTTAGGAGATCTCATTGTTTTGTTCTTGTTACCGTTTTTTCAGGACAATTGTATATTAAACACAGAGACTTGTGTAATGGATCTCACTGCTCCAAACAACAACATAAATGATTTTAGCACTGTTTACAATAATATGAATAACAATAATTCAGGAGATTCCTGTACAACCATTCAACAACTAACCCTAACCCACTCAGACCGGTCAAGTCATCCCGATCCCACTGATCGCACGTGCAAAACTTGCGGATGCAATGCGCTCAATTCACAATTCCTTATATGTGATGGGTGTGAGTGTGCGTACCACATGAATTGCATCAGGCCTGCAGTCAAGGTTATCCCAACCCAATACTGGTACTGTAAATCCTGTACTGGTACCAGCAAGAAGAAGAAAACCCCAAAGAAAAAAAAGAAGGCAGCAGCACCACATGAGCACTGTGCAGCTTGTAAGAAGCGATTGGAAAACAGGGAATTCACTGAAACACCCCTAGAACTTGTAGAGCCCAGAAGGGAGGGCCCTGTGTCCAATGCCAAAGAATCTGACGACTTGGGCCCGCAAGAATTATGCAAGTTATGCGGGTTGAAAGAGGAAGACGACAAGATTTTTCTGAAATGCGGCCATGCATACTGCCTGTATAAGAACTACCATGTAAGGTGTCTTAAAGAAACCCAAATTGCAAGCGAACAGCAATTAAATAGGCCTTGTTGGTATTGTCCCTCTTGTCTCTGTCGTGGTTGCTATGCTGATGTGGACGATGAGAATATAGTCTTGTGTGATGGGTGTGATGAAGCGTACCACATTTACTGCATGAAACCGCCTCGAGATTCGGTTCCGAAGGGGGAGTGGTACTGTGTTGGGTGCAACTTGGGGAGGGCTAGGAAAGCAATGAGGATTCACCAGGAAGTATTGGTGTCGAAGTATCAGACGAAGCAGGGTTAATTTTGTCCTTGTGTTGAATTTGTATAGAAAACCCATTGTGTGTTGTGTAATTTTCTTTTTGTGAGTGGAGGCTCTGGATGCAAATACTTGTGCCATAGCAGCTGTCAGTTATCTTTAATTTTAGCAGGTTTATTCCATTTTTTTTACCGATCTGTAAGTTAGGCTTCTTTTGGTTAGGATCTAGGGATGATATTTTTTGTTTTGTTTTATGTTTTTGTTGAATTTAGTAATTACATTGATAAGAAACGATTGGTTTAAAAAAAATGATGTATCAGTACAACAAACGAACCATTATCGTTCCTGTTTTTTAATCTCTTCAAATTGTAATGGTACGGCTACTGTCTCTTTTTTAGTTATGTTCTTTGCTTCTTTTATTTTAAAATATTTTTGAATGCACTTGTAATGTAAACATATAATAGAAGGAGATACAATTGTGTAACAGTATTGAATGTATATTGAAGTGTTAAAAATGGCTTTCTCCTTTTTATTGAGAAAAATTTGTATGTAACACACACAAGGGAGTTAGGGGTGTTCATCGGTTCGGTTCGGTTTCAACCGAACCGAACTGAATTAGCATTGCAACCGAACCGAACCAGACCGGACCGGACCGAATCAAACCGAACCAAAATTTTATTTCAGTTTGTTCAGTTCAAATCGAAATATATTAATTTTTTTTATTTAAAGCAATTATTTTGTAATAAACCGAAGTATATTAAGAAATAAATCGGAGTATTAAGAAATAAATCGGGATATTAAGAAATAAACCGAAGTATTTAAAGCAATTAAACCAGGATATTAAGAAATAAACCGGGACGGTCCGGACCAAATTCATAATATATAAAAGTTCGGTCGGTTTGGTTATTTCGTTTTTGAAAAGCAAACCGAACCGAACCATTAAACCGAAAAAACTGAAGTTATAATTCAGTTTTAAAAAGCAAACCGAACCGAACCATTAAACAAAAAAACCAAACTGTTTGAACTGATCTAATTCGGTTCGATCCAAAACCGATTAAACCAGACCCAATGAACACCCCTACAAGGGACAGAAAATAAAACTTTCCGTCGAATCGTGTTTGGTTGACAAAATTATGTTGGAGGTGAAGGGTACAGGAGATGAAATGTTTACCTTATATCATTAAAATTAATAGAATCGGTTTTCCTCCCGATTTGGGGTGTAACGGATGGAAAGAAATTTTGTTATAAATATTGTTAGAAAAAATAACACAAATGCCCACCTCTATATCTTAGCTATATAATTTTTATACAAGTTTTTTTGTCACAAACCTACAACAGCTACCGAATTTCTCATTAACCTTCTAAGTTTTAATCAACAAAACAAGAAATAAGACAGAAAGGAAAGTTAAATTAATTTTTCCTCATTAATCATCCAACATAAAAAGTTAAATATGTTAATCTTCCTTTAATACCATTCCATTCATTTTTATTCTTCCCATCCCCTTCCTTTGTCTACTCTGCATCCAAACAAGGTGTAACGAAGGAAATCAGCCACCAATGGACAGAGGAAACGTATTAGTAGCTAGACAACAACATAACTTTTGCGGTCGTGCCTCTTATTATTTGTTTCCAGTCCATATCACCGTTTTCTTATGTTTAGTTCGAGTTTTCTTTTGAATTATGATCCAGTTTAAACAGGCGAATATATAGAATTTGCGCAAATCTTCTAAGTTGAATCAAATCACTAGATTAAGTGGGGATTGATTAAATAATCTAAGTTGAATTATGCCATAGTAATACCATCACAAGAATAAATCATACGAAAATGGTTAAAGTGATACTAATATCGATGTCTCTGTGCTGTGCATTGTAATGGGACATATTATAACTTTATAAAAAAAATAAAAAAATCTCATACAAAATTATATATTTTAAATAAAAAATTAGACTAAATGACAAATAACATTTATTAAATTACATATTAATGGCATCTACACTCAAATAATATTTTAAATGATATATAAAATAACATATTAAATGTTTTTTTTTTTATTTTGAGATATTTTCATAATAAAATTTCAAACTATATGACATATTAAATATCAAATAACATTCCTTAGAATATAAGAGTAATAGAAAGAAATGAAGACATAACTAATCAATTCAATTTTTTTTAAATAATATTTAAAAAAATGGAAAGAAATTATACAATTTGTATGTGAAACGTGTCTAAATAAATTTAGATTTCTACACATAAAAAAAGTAAAAAAAAATATAAAATTAGAATATTTGATCAGATAAATGATATTCAATCTGAATTTCATCTTTTTAACTAAAATCGTCAACATATCAGGACATCTTTTAATTAAAGTCGTTGGCTGAGATTAGAAATAAAACATCACAATATCCTTGGTCCTTTTAATCAAGCTTTTCCTTTCGAATTCCTTCAAATGATCCATTGAAATGGATCTCTCCATTTTGTTCCCAATCTTGTCAGCATTTTGACCCAAACGAAGAACTGTAGACAAATCTTTTTCTGAATAACCGGAGGCGTAAACCTGGTTCCAAATTTTAACTTGACTATGGTTGTTTGGGATCCGGTTCGGTTCGAGCCCGCACTGAACCAAACCGAAACTAGATCAGATTAATAATAGTATAATGTCGCAATTTCCCTCTTGTACTCTGTCGGGTTCCGGTTCGGTTCGAGCGCGCAATTTCCCTCTCTTTTACATCTATTTCCCACTCGCGCGCTCTTGCTTCTTTCTCCATCCGTCACTTCTCTCTCTTGCTCGCTCGATCTCTCCTTTGAGAGTATCCACTTCTCCAGCTCTCTCTTGTTCGCTCTCTCTCTCTCTCGAGCTATAATTCTCACTTTGGTGCTCTCTCGCTCACTCTCTATTCCAGTCTCTCTCGCGGACTCTCTCTATTTCTCTTGCATTTACCGCTTTGCAAGAGAAATCATCTCATGGGGGACTCACAAGAGGCATCGCCTGTCAAGGTTTGTATATTTTTGGCATTTCGAATAGGGTTTAGGTTTCTTTGTTTGTCGATTTACTAAGGCTCTGATTTCAAATTCAAATCTTTGTAATATAGGCGGATCAAGAATCAGCAGCATCGCCTCGGAAGGACAACGCAAATGGACACCTGAAAGACGCCATCGTAGGAACCCATACGCCCAGATGTAAGATTTGTCTTTATTTCTTTTTTACCAGTTGTATTTTCAATTTTTGGCTTCAAATCTTGCGAAATTAAGGTCCAGTGCCAAGATGTAACATATTTCCTTAATTCTTGCTATTTCTTTGTCACACTTTAGTTTCTTGATTTTCTGCTTAAATTTTTTTTGTGACCTTAATTCTTGCTATTTCTTTGTACCACGTTAGTTTCTCAACTTTCTGCTTAAATTTTTGTGAAATTAAGGGGATGTTAGCAGGACAGAAAAGAATATGATTTCTATGTAACATTTCAAAAGAAAGCATCTTTTTCTCATATTTATTCTATCTGGCATTGTTTTAATGAAATTTTTATGTCCATGCAGACAAAATTCTTAAGAAAATAGGCGAAGGTACAATGCTTTTCAATGATACTCTCATTTTATACTCTTTTCTTATTTTATTTTTCAATTCTTGATGAAAGAAATTTACCTGTAGGCACTTTTGGGCAAGTTTTTGAGTGTTGGGACAATGAGGGGCAGGAGAATGTTGCTATAAAGATTTCTAAAAGCGAGCGACACGACAAAGATGATGCTAAGAAGGAGATTAATGTCTTGAAACATCTCGCAAGCAATAGAAGAGCAAAGAACTAGTACGTTTATATTGCTCTATTCTTTTTTGTAGATACTTCATTCACTCTTTTTTGTTCGTGTATTCATTTTTTCTTTACCTCTTTTATTTTATTTTTAGTTGTGTTCAGATGAGCAGATGGTTTGAATATGAGGATCACATTTGCATCGTAAGTCTTCTATATTCTGTGTTCAGATAATTTGTTACCATGCTTGGAAGAAATTGCCTGTGAGGTTTAAAAACCGTGCACTGACGTGCTTATATTTTTAGGGGGTTTGAGGTGTAAACATACCCATTGAAAGGTTGTACGGTTGAAAATTTACAAGTAAAAACCAATTCAGTTGAAAATATGAGCAATTAAGTTTTATATTAAATTTAAAATAAGCAAGTATAAAAAAAATATAAATATAAAATAAGCAAGTACCAAAATAATATAAATATAAAGTAATTTCATATTTAAAATTGAAGTAACAAGTTGTAAGGTGTTGAAAATTGTATCAGGTATTTGAGAAATTGGGTCTGAGTCTTTATGATTTTCTTAAGCTAAATAAGTTCCGGCCTTTTTCTATGCCGTTTGTATGGGACTTTGGGCGCCAGCTCTTGTCATCAGTTGAATGTATAAGTAGTTTTCTTAATTTATCTTGTAGCATTCCAATTATTTACTCAAATTAACTTTTCTAACCTTACTTTTTCACACCCTTTGTCAAACAGGTGTGCATGATATGGGTCTGATACATACTGACTTGAAGACTGAAAACATTATGCTTGCCTCGTCCGAGTATAAGGAGGTCTTATGTATAAAGGTACCAGATCTTAACAGAGTTTACCATCAAATGGAACTGTTAAAACTTTTGTACAATGGTGAACTAAGGACTTGATGGTCTTAATGGAATTTACCTTTTGGTTTGTTGTACAGAGGTGCTACTCGCAAGTGAGTGTCAAACTTGTGCCAAAGTCAACTGCTATAAAATTAATTGACTTTGGCTGTGCCGTGTTTGATAGCTACCAAAATGACTACACGATTACTACACAATATTACAGAGCACCAGAGGTAATTTTGGGTGAGTTGCTGTTTTGCTCCTAATGCTTAAAGTTTTATCTTAACTATAGTATATTTAATAGTACTTGTTATTTTTGGGTAGTGGACCATGTGTGCATCTAGGATTTGTGCATGATTTTGAAATATTATCCAAATTCTATATGTTATGGCAGATGTACACAAATTGTTGTACTAGCTAAATGCTGGGTTTTCTTTAGGGCAAATTGGCAAACTGAAATTTGCCCTTATTTTGTATTGATGGTTAATTCATATAATACTCTTTTTATGTCGGTTTTGTTTATTCTAACTTTTAATTTGTGGTAGCATTTTAGTTATTTAAGTCAGAGGTAGATGAGTTGTGTTCTCTCTCCCTCCCTCTTTTTATTTTTGAAATCTTGGCAGAGGCTGCCAAGTGCTCTCTCTCTCTCTCTCTCTCTATTACTCTTTGGCAGACAATATATTTACAAAAAGTTTGAATTGCTCCCTGAATTAGGCCACTGTCAGCCTCCCTTTTCATCCCATGTTCCTCTCATTCACTCCCTCTGCCCCCTACATCTTAATATTCTCCTCATAAACCTTTTCTGTCCTCTTAACATTCTCTCCTCATCTCCCTTCTCTTTCTCTCCCTCCTTTCACACTTTCAAACATCTCGCTCCCTTTTAAGCAAGTGGTTTATGTGCAATTTTAGGATCATTTTTGGGTTATTCTGTAATGAAGGCAGTTTTTTTGTTTCAGTATTAGCTTGGGACTAATTGGGTTTTTTGAATGAAGGATTCGGGTTCTGAGGGATAGTGGTCCTTTTCTCTTTAGTTTTCTGATGCAGGTTTATTTTGTGGGGTTCATATCTTTATGGTGATGTGGGTGTTCTAATTAAGATCTTTCCAGCTGTTTACATTCCCTGGGCTCTAAGCCAGACATAAGGGAGTATCTATAAACTAGATTTCTATATAGGATTATGGTTTTTTGTTTCTATATAGGTTTTTTTTTTTTTTTTTTAATCCTGTTTCTCTTCTTCTGTTCTCTGCTATCTTGTCCTTCACTTTATTATTTTTCTTTTATTAACAATGTGGTAGGCTTTTCACCTACTACAACAACTAAGTTAGAAGCTTGGAAATTCCTAGAATTGATTGGGCAAAATATAAACGGACAACATGTGAATGTGTTAAAATAAAATGCATGAAGCATTGACTTCGATTTGGCCCTGTGGGACAGAATTTACTTAATAAAAGGACTAGATTTCCCAACTTAATAGTGAAATTATTATTTTGGACAGGGCTTCGATGGTCTTATGCATGCGATATGTGGAGTATTGGCTGTATACTCTTTGAGTTATGCTCGGTTAGTCATGCTTCACAGAAAAGAGTTTTTTAAATAAGAAATTGCTTATGTTTTCTCTAATTGTGTAAAAATTTATTAGGTAGAACCTCTTTTCGAGGGCCATGAGGATTTGCATCACCTGGCCATGATGGAAAGGGTGCTGGACCCCATACCCAGACACATGATTCGCGATGCATGGTGATCTTAATTTCTACACTTGTAACTTGTCTCATATATTTTCTGTTCACATTTCTTACTTCTAAAGCGAATTGATTTGACACTGTACAGTACCTCGGCTCTGAAGTTCTTTAAGAAAGGGGAAAGATTGAACTGGCCACAATCTGGTGTGTCAGCCGAGGACAAGGAATCTGTGAAAAAGTTGGGCAGATTGAAGGTTTGGTTTATGTTATCCCTTTTCTATATATTAATAGGAGAGTTGATATGTTGACTAGTCAAAGGATTAGGATAATGGGAATATCAAAGAAGATGCAGTTAGAACTAATCAAGACAGTTAGGCAGTTATTACATCTAGGTTGTTAGGTTGTTAAACATTCTGTTAGAGATATTGTTAGACATTTGTAATAGGAGATTAGGCACTAGGCTTAGCCTATATAAACAACACAAGTGTAACAACTCAGTTTAATGAAAAACATTCTCCCTCTCTCAATTCTATTATATATTCATGCTTGTAAATTCTGAAAACCAAAAGGGTCTAATTTGAAAAGAAATTAATTAAATTAACAGGATATTCTTGGGAGATATTGTACAGTACAGCAATCGAGGGCTTGTCTGACGGACTTACTGAAGGGTTTGTTAGCTTATGACCCAAATGACCGATTGACAGCAAAAGAGGCTCTCGACCATCCTTTCTTTAAAGAGCATTGACCAGCCATTTCTCCAAGAGGGTTCCACTAGTGATCGAGAAATCTGGCTATTGCAGCAGATCTCTCTCTCAATCTCTCTGCCATGGCTACTGGATTGATCAAGAAATCTGACTAGTGAAGCATAGTTGAATCTGTGTGTTGTGTAATTTTCTTTTTGGGAGTGGAGGCTCTGTATGCAAATATTTGTGCCATACATCTGTCAGTTACATCTTACATCTTTTATTTTAGAAGTTTATTCATGTCATGAGAGAGTTGAATTCTGCCTCTTATAATTTCTTTCCAGTCTATGTCATTGTTTTCTTATGTTTAGTTTGAGTTTTTCCTTTGAATTATGGTCGATTTTAAACTGCAGCTTATATTGTGGTTTCAACGACGGTTGTTGATTCTTAATGTGTTATAATACTTGCAACAATATTAATCTTGTGGACTGCCTGGGTATCAAAGAAAGACCATTTAAGTTGTAACTAGGAAGGAAGAACACAGCCTTAACTTACATTATTTCTTAATGACCCAATTTGAAAAGTCTGATTATAACCTTGTCTTATAGATCTCCCAACCATCAGGTCATGTGTTAGAATCCCTGACTTACAGATTTCATTATTTCCTCAAATTAGTTCTACATTCTTTGTAAAGTAGGGGGTTCAAATCCTTGACTTGCAAATTTCATTATTTCCTCAAATTAGTTCTACATTCTTTGTAAAGTAGGGGGTTCAGGAAAGGGTAACAATGACCAAGAATCCGGTCAGTTGACAGAATATGGAGAGGTTGCAGTGTGTGAAGAAAACTGAAGTGGGTTGTTAAGGAAAGAAAAATAGTAACCGGCTATGTTTTGATGACACAAGAATCGAGACAATTCTACAATAGGAGCTATTCGGAATAGCTATGTGCATCTAAATGATATTTTTGCTATTTGGAATAGTTAGAATAACTGTTATTCTCTATTCCTTGTAAATGTTGAAATAACTGTTATTTAAAAGTGTGAAATGAGAGAAAAAATGATTGCTTTTCGGATTTTCGCCAATACAATCCCAAAATGACAAACTTTCTGCTATCTTTAGATCAAGTCATTTTCTACATATTAAAAATAGTAAAAAAAAATGATCTACAAGAACATTTTCATATGAAGATCAATTGTTTGAATTTTAAAAATTGTGATATTGATTCATAGTACAGATCAATATGCACAATGCATAGTACCGTTATACTGTATCAATTGGTGAAAGCATTCATTTAAGAATGATACATTACATTTGAGAACGACAATGTTTAATTACACACAGTATATTGTAAATGTAAGTAAACTTATGATGAAATAAAATTATTTTTCAGTATAAAAAATGCTTTTAAATTTGTAAAAGGTGTCACAAATTAAACAATACTTGTCCTAAAATTAAAGCAACAATCATGTACGAAGTAACTAAGACACAGAATTTTACATAGTATTCTTCTTTTTTCAAAAATATAGAACAAAATACTTCATTTTCAAAATTCTTAACAAAATGTTCTTGAGGTCCTACTTTTTACTACTCTCCCGCCTCCCTCCCACTCCTCTCTTTTTACTCATCTCTTTCCAAAATATATTCTTCTTGGTCAGGATTTAGGGATGATACATTTTTTTTCTTGGGAAATTTTTTCTTTTATGTTTTGGTTGAATATTAGTAATTACATTGATAAGAAATGATTGGGTTATATGATGTATCTGTATAACAAACTAAAGAATCATCAATCGTTCCTTTTTTTTTATTTCTTCAAAATGTAATGGTACGGCTATTGTCTCCTTTATGGGAGCAGCTTGGGTCCAATGCCCATCGGAGTCAAACTGGATCCGATAGGTTCTATAACCGTCCGATTCGCTTTAAGATGTATGCGCAACGCTTTAATATCTGTGCGCATTTGTATTAATATCCGTATGCACGGATCTTAAAGCTAATCAGACGGTTATGGAACCCATCGGACCCAGTTTGAGTCTGATGGACATCGGACCCAAGCTGCTTCCCTTCTTTATAGTTATGTTCTTTGCTTCTTTTATTTGAAAATATTCTGACTGCACTTGTAATGTAAATATATAACAGAAAGGTAAATACTATTGGATAACAATATTGTCTGTATATTGAAGTATTAAAAATGGCTCTCCTTTTTATTGAAAAAAAAAATATTCTACCTTCTACCATACAGAGTAACACTAACCAAAGGAAATCAGCTACCAATAGACACCCCTGCAATTGGATGATGTTATTTCACTTGTCAAATTGCAATGACCTCTCAACAGATTTTACATCAAGTACAACAATAATGCGTGTTTCAAACTTCAAGATACTAACCATGTGAAAATAATGAACTTATTTAACACATGCATAATCATATGGACAATTTGTGTGACTACCAACTATTAATTGTTTCATTTTCTTTACAAGTTGTGGGTTGGATACTATTTCTGTGAGACTTATTTACCTGTTCCACATGATATCCATAATTATCAATGTCATTGGTCTACTCAAAATTTTGAAAGTAATTATTTTGTATAAGATATTGGAGTAAACAATCCTAAATTTATTGAACTTGGACCGGGCTTGGATGGACTTATGATTGTAATAGTGTGGCTTGTATACTCTTTGAATTATACTCGGTTAGTCATGCTTCACCAAAAAGAGTTCTTTAAATAAGAAATTGTTTGTGTTTATCTAATTGTGTTAAATCTAATTAGGGAGAATCTCTTTTCAAGGCACAAAGGAGTTGTAACACTTGACTATGATGGAAATGGTGTTGGCCCCATACCCAGACACATGATTCGCCATATAAGGCGATCTTTCTCATAATATATATTGTTTCATGAATATCATTTTTCATAGTTTTTATTTTTAATGCAAATTGATTTGACATTGTATTGTCCTCAAGCTCTGAAGTTCTTCAAGAAAAAAAAAAAATTAATCGGCCACATCCCACAATCTGTTGTGTTGGCTAAGAATATGGAATTTGTAACAGTTGGGCTAACTGAAGGTTTGGTTTATGTTTTCCTATTTCTATACATTATTGCTTGTAAATTCTCAAAACCAAAAGGGCCTAGCTGCAAAAGTTACTTTGATGTGTATTTTGCTTTGAATACTGGCTTTTGTGTAATAAAATTGCACATTTAACTATGATTATACATTTTGCTTTGACTGTATCCAGTTTCTCTGTACACTGTAGACTGTACACATTTAAAAACCTATAATGTAAAATCAAATTATGGTAAAATTGTATAAAATTTTGTCCTATATCTAAGATTGGACTCAAATTTTAATGGCCACTAATTCAAAAGATAAAACTCCATCCCTTTTTTCTTGCCTTATAGTACATAATGTTATTTCATATAACAGTTAAATATAATTTCTTAAATTGTGATTTATTTTGTAATGAATAAATTAACATGATATGTTTGCGAGATTTTATACATTACACCAATTAAGGGCTTCTCTAACCAACTTACTAAAAGGTTTGCTGCCTTACGACCCAAATGATCGATTGACTGCAGGAGAAGTTCGCAACCATTCTTTCTTCTAAGAGTGTTATCCAGTCAGTTCTAAGGTGCGTCTCATAGTAGTGATCAAGATGAAAATCTGGCTACTGAAGCAGAGTTGAGACGTTGATCAAGAAATTGTGATTTCAAAGTTATTTGTAGGATCTTTCAGCCTTTGCTCTAGGAATGTTAGTGTAATGGGGAGGAGTTTAACCTGTCGCTATAAGGAGGTCTCTCTCAAGCTTTTCTAAGAACAGAAGTGATAATTTGGATTCTTTTTTTTTCTTTGGTTAAAAAAATAGAAAAAAAATAATCCAAATTATCACATTTGGACTGGTTAAAATTTTATAAGTACAGATGTTTGTAGGATTTGTTGCAATTCAACTTTAAATCGTTATATTATGATTGAAATCAAACGTCTTGCCTTTTGTTATTATGGCAACAAATGTGAACTCGTACAATTGGATTATAAGATAGATATACTATTGACCACTTGTTCCTATATTTCAATCCACTTTAGGCCGGGCCACAGAGTTTTTGCTGCATAAATTCTTGAAAAACATTGGTCAAAAATCAAAGAAAACTACACAAATTAATAAAAGACAATTTGCTATTTTGTGACATATTTTCCACCTTCGTAAAAGAATATAATATGACTTTTATATACAATTGTTATTTCCATAGGTAATAATAATATCGTGTTAAAAGAATATCATGAACAAGTGCATTTCCAGTGAGCATAAGGACTGGTGCACATTTGATCCTAATCTTGTGGGGCTGTGAATTAAAAAATTAAGTGCATTTCCTTTATTTCTGACACTAACAGAATGAATTAGATTTCTGGACGCCATCATATTTTGTAGGCCTTGACTTGAGTATAAAGGCTTTATTTCTTAATGGCCCAAATTGAAGAAGAGACTGGTTATACTTGCAAACTTGTGTCCCATTATTCATCAGGTCCCCCACGTGGAATCAATTTTCATTATTTCCTCAAATTAGTCCTACATTCTCTCAATTTTCATTGTGGGCAATTCATATCACCTAAGGCCTCGCTCCAATTAGGGGTATTAGGGGTACACGGGACGGAGAGGAAGGAAGAAACACTGTGCGGAAGGGAGCCTTGCTTCAAATAGCAGTTGCTCGAGGATTTTACCTATTTCAGAAGAGAATAATTAGAGAGAAACCGGAATTGAACGCGTACTATGTAGAGGGGAACGAAAGTTAGCGATACGTTGATTTTTGATAAAATCCTTAACTCTCGATTTGAGGTGTAAGTTTACTTTGCAGAGGGGAACCAAGTACCCGTCAGTTCACAGAATCTGGAGAGGTTATAATGGGTCCAACTGTCTGAGAAGAAAATTGAAGCGGGTCGTTGAGGAAATAAAAGGAGTCACATAATCAACCCGCTACACTAAAGGTTAGAGATGCTGTAACAGATGAATCCAGATGATCTCTTTGTTCATCCATCCATTTGTAGTAATGAATGCCCGATTGCCAGAAAATGAAGGGCTATTGCAACTTGAGCTCTAAGTACTGTGCACCAGTCTCAAACCAACTATTGCAATTTACATATTTGTTCAAGAAAATGAAGGGTTTGCCAATAATAAATAGGAAGCTGATATCAGTACCCACGCTACAGTACCCGCACTGTACCTGCACCATAATTTCCATAACTGCCATAACAACTGGGGGGACCGCAAAATCTGCAGGACTGAATTTTTTTTCCAAAGTATTAATATCTATACACAGAAGTTTTTATATCTATGAACTGAAGTATTTATATCTATGAGATGAACAACTTTTACGTAAATAATTATTTTTTCATCTTTATTTTTCAAACGTACCCGCACCATAAATGCATGGTGGGGACCGCTCAAACTAGATGGGGGACCATACACGTTTTTAGAGGTGGGTTTTTTTTCTCCGTTCATTTTCGTCCATATTTCTGACGATCTGTGAGGAATTTTACAAATCTAAAACCATTAACGTCTTTTACACAATTTTCTCTTTCAAATGAGATCCATGATGACGCACTTTCGAGCTCATCGTCAAACAAGTATTTATACATACACTTGCAGTATGTTTACACATGACACTGGATGATATCTGAAAGTATTAATATCAAGTACTCCAAGTATTTATACCTATGTGGTAAACTATTTTTGTTAGAGAAATGTTGCAAGTATTTTTTACATATGAATATATTACACTATATAACATCTGAAAGTATTAATATCAAGTAATACAAGGATTTATATTTATGCACTGAAGTATTTACATCTATGTGGTCAACTATGTTTGTTAGAAGAAGATTGATACTGGGACGATTAGAGAAGGTTGATACAGGAATGCGGGGTCCCCATTACTTCATTTAAGGAAGGTTGAAGCGGGTACCATTAGGGACTGAAAAAGGGAGTGATCATATCAAGTTACGCCACAAGTATTAATATCTTATTTTGTAAGTATTAATTTCTTATCTTGCAAGTATTTATATTTATAAAGACTGATGCTGGACGAGTGTGGGGATTGAAAAGGGGGGCACTAAGTAATTAGTGGGGACCATAGTACATCATACCTTTAATGTACAGTGCGGGTACTGTAGCACGGGGATGAAAATAATTATTCTAATAAATAAAAAAAATTAAATATGCAGCATTATTTTTGTCAAATATCTAGAAAACTAACAAAAACGTAATACATTTTAACGGTTCACTAGCAATGAGCCCAATCATACTGGATTTTACTCTAGTCCTTGGGCTGTAATGATTTATTGTGACCTAATTAGTTTTGGACATTTTGGTAAAAATGATGCTATGGATTTAATATTATCTTTTTAAGGTTTTAAATAGGAATTATTGCATCATCACGGAAAAGCTAAAAAAAAAAAAACTATAGCACCGAAAACGGCTGATAGCGCTATAGCTTTTATAGTCTGAAAACACTGTAGTTTTTAAAGTCTAAAAATACTATAGTGCCACTATGGCTAGCTATTTATAACAACACTGAGTTTTTTTAAATGTTACGATTTAAAAAATCGATTCTTCAAGCACCAATCTAAATTTTGGGATGGGAGATTTTGCTTTTCAAGGAAATTAGAAATGTAGCTCAGCCTTTTGCGTGGAGATTTAATGTTTCTGGAAGGAGCAAATGTGATTCATGTCCAATTAAATAAACTAATAATCTACAAATTAAAAAAAAAAAAACAGAGAAAGCGTGTCTACCTGTCTAATTTACAAATATAATTAACAACCCTAAAAATAAGATATCCTAACAAATAATCTTTCAAAAGATTAAATAATTAGATACAGATCACAGAAGACATCTCTTTAATTTCTCTCTAATTGACCAACAAATATATGGTCATGAAATACCAAGCAAAACATAAACAATCTTATGTTTCAAGCTAAACACACTATATCATACACTATAATTGTAAACTACAATTTAACACCCTATAATGAAAAAATAATCATACTCATACCTTACATATCATAGAAAAATAAAGCAATCCATGGCTATCAGAGGGTTATTCAAATCCTCTACAAGAGGTGGTGGTGTTTTTGCTCTCTCTATAGATACCACCTCTCCATCATCTATTAGTCTTTCTTTTACCTCTTTCTCCATTGTTGGTCCCTTCCGATCCCTCTTAATTGCAGTACCGGGTCTTGAGACTGGACCCGTAAAGGCATTTAATGATCCTCTTTGCGAGTTTACCGATTGATGCTCTGCAGTTCTTGGTCTAGTAAAGTTCGAACTTACCGCATTCCATGAAACCGGGTCGGGTTTGATAACCTTGCGCCCGGTTCGACTTGCCGGTGACACAGATCGTGCTCGCTTGGTGTTGTTTGATTGGCTGATTCTCATGCTTGTGCTGGTGTTTGTGTTTGTGTTTGCGCGGTGCCTTAGTGAAGATGTTGTACCACCCCTTGTGGTACTAGACAGATATTGTGATGGTGTAATTAGAACTTGTGGTTCTACTGGTTTTTCTTTAAATCCTTTGATTGGATCAAGGATCACTATGTTTGAATTCTCAACACATGACAACAAAAAATCATTTGAAAATGATTTTTTCTTTGGTGGTCGATGTGTCGAATTGGAATGGTTTGGTCGAGAATCAGAGGAATTACCAGTGGAATAAGAGGAGGAATAGCTTGTGGTGGCATTAGAGGTGGTGATAGTGCTAGTAGAGATGGTGGAAGAAGAGGTTGGGGTGGTAGAAGAGGAAGAGGAAGAGGGGATTGGGGGACAGGGGTGTATTTGAAATTTGGAATGATTTTTGGGGCTTTCTGAAAAAGGGCCCTTGGGAGGAGGAGGTGTGGTGAAGGGAGAATCAGAGGAAATAACAGTCTTCTCATGGGGGCTCTCTGGGTCAGAGATGGAAGGAATTGGAGAATCAAAGCAGCATTTGCTTCCACATGTACCCATTCTCTCTCTCTCTCTCTCTCTCTCTATAGGAGATGAAGAATGGAAGGAAGAGAGAATATGATCTTCTCTCTTCTGTCTCTCTTGAATAATTCAAAAGGGAATAGAAAGTGGAAGGAGAGAGAGAAGAAAGGGGAGATATAGATGGCCAATGAAGAAGTGGCAAAGGGAATCATTTCCTCTGCAGAGTTTGTACATGCGGAGCTGTGCAGTTCTTTTAATCTGATCCGTTCGTTTTGATCGGACGGACCAAATAATATTATGATACGAATTTCAAAGCAAAATTAATACTGCCTCCTCCATCATCTCGAGCACTCACCGGCTGAGATTAAATCTGGGCCGTCCGATCAACTATGCAGGTAAAAAGCTCCGCAGAGAATACTGGTCCGTGGCAAAGGTCAATGCATCTATGTATTGATTATTAATCTTTTATTCTTTTCTATTGAAATTTATTTCTCAAACATTAACCCTTTCTGAATTCTGATGCTAGAAACGGCTATGTTTACTTTTTTTATTTTTATTTAATATATGACTCTCCCATTCTCAAATATTTTTCAATATTTTTTAAACAAAGTTGTAAGTGTTATGAACTATTGTTTCCATCAAATTAATGAATTTTATGTGATTTACGAGAGAGCTGAGAGCAATATTAGATGAATTTCAGGTGTTTTAAAAAAGCATCATTAGAGAGGTTTTCAATAATTTTTAAGATGCAAAAACAAAATAACCAAGCTTTCTTTAATATACTTTTACTTTGACATTAATTCAATATTTTTTTTTTTGTATTCTGAATATATACTTTTCAGCAGTTGAAAATTTGTCTAGTAGACAAATCAATAGCCAAGAAATATAATGTTTTTTTAAAGACTATATCAGCAATTAATTAATATATATGGCATCCTGAGGAAAACAAGATGAGTTTTGTATTATTACAGAAAATTACCACACAGATTGCCACATTGAAAGTGCCACAGATAACCAAACAAAAATGGAATAAGTGCAACATTTCTTCTCATCATAGAAACTATGTGAAAAAGTTTAAATTGCTGCGGCGGGGAGTATATGCAAAGCAAAGCAAACATAGAACCGTTGAGCAACGGACATATTGTGCATGCAATGATGATTCACAACTGGATGATCTTTATCATGTGGTTTTATAACTTTTTTAAGCACTAGTAGCACCACATAGTATAATTAATCAATAAAAAGGTTTAAGCACCCCTTAATTGGGGGTACCAATGAGATATTTGGAATACTTTTGAGGGGCCACTTTTTATTGTTTGGGTTACATTACATGTGGTTATAGTACCTGAAAAAGGTACCTGATTTAATTACGGTACCTGATTGGCACCTTTTTTTTAAGTACGGAATTAATTTAATTGGATAGCCATAGTAATAGTCATATGGGCATGTAGGATCAAACTGTGATTCTTATAATTTGGAAATATATATTTGAGTGAGTCTATGTTAATATGCATATCACGATTTAGTACATAATACGTATTAATATTTTAGTTTTCAAAATTTTAACGGTCAATCCGAACCGTTCAAAATGATTTTTATATGAATATATACTTGTAGAACATATTTTATATTTTTTAGAATTTTTTACTATTTTTTAAGATAGGTAGAAAATCATTGTTTTTTGGATGGTCCAGAATTTTCAGATCAAGTGATTTTCTACCTATCTTAAAAAATAGTAAAAAAATTCTAAAAAATATAAATTTCGATATGCATGTAAATATTCATATGAGGATCATGTTGAACGGTTCGGATCGACCATTAAGATTTTGAAAATGAAAGTATTAACCTGTATTACGAATCAACCCGTGATATGCATATCATCGTATACTCACTCTATATATTTTATAATATAACCGTTTGTACTTTAAACAGTTCAATTAGAAAGATGATTAGAAACTTTTGAACTGTTTAATTTTAAAATGGACGATTTTCAATTTGATAAACTATCATTAATTTTATAAATAGCGAAGGATTTTCAAAATGGTCCTTTGCATTGTAATGTTCAAAATATGGCAAATTCTTTGGTGCATACAAGGACCTATTTGTAAAATAAACATATTTTTATTTTCAAAGTTCAAACAGTCGATCCGAACCGTTCATCTTGTTCTCCATATTAATATGTGCTTGGATACCAAATTTTATTTTTTTCTGAATTTTTTTACTATTTATTAAGATGGGTACAAAAAATATCAAATTCAGACCATTGAATTTTGTACCCATCTTAATAAATAGTAAAAAAATTCAGAAAAATATAAAATTTGGTCTCTAAGCACATATTAATATGGAGAACAAGATGAACGGTTCGGATCGACTGTTTGAACTTTGAAAATAAAAATATGTTTATTTTACAAATAAGTCCTTGTATGCACCGAAGCATCACTCTCAAAATATATCTGTATTATTTTAATTTTTTTTTATACCTCTTTAAATTATTTTCGAATTTTGACATTATACATATAACACGGAATATATCTGACATTATTCATTAAATTTACGGTTTTGTCTATTTTTTTTTTTAAAGAATCACTATTTTATAAAATAGAGAAAATATTTTTATACCCAACTTTTTGTATCCACTTTTTACCCATCTCAATTGGATAGGGATTTTAACTGTCAAACTCCCAACGCCTTCTATAGACCTTTCTTTTTAATAAACTTTTCCAATCTTCTCTCTCTCCAAAAATAAAATTTATGGATCTCTTCTCCCAATCTCTCTACTCTCTACGCTTTGCTCTCTTATCTCCTCTCCTCTCAACTCTGCTCTCTTCACCTGCGCCCAAGGATCTGCTCTGTCCCTCCTCCCGATCTCTCAACTCCGCACTCTTCACCTGTGCCCAAGGATCTGCTCCACCCCTCCTCCCGATCTCTCAAGTCTGCTCTCTTCACCTGCGCCCAAGGGTTTGCTCCTCTCAACTTCGCTCTGACCTCTCAATTTCTCATCCTTTCTAATGAACAACTTCGACATATGGCGTGGTGTAAAAGGTTGTTGATCAGATTATTAATGAGATCAATCGCTTTGAAGAAGATCTGATTAGAGCAGGAGAATAAAGGTGTTCCTAGAACAGTCACCAGAGAAATCTCTCTTCTTAAGGAAATGCAAACGTGGCAATATACTCAGGTTTGTTTTTCTCATCTCCAAATTTATTTCTACTGGACTAGAATGTTGCTAACTGACTTCGTAATTATCCAGTGGTTCAAAGATTTTTTTTTATTTTTTCACATGATGTATCTCAAGAAGTCTGAACAACTTTTTTATTCTTTCAATTCTTCCTTGGTTCAACTATTAGCTTTTTCAATGTATTCTATCTAGTGCTCACAAGGTGTTCGATGAATTTTCTGAGTGATAATTCACAATGTTTTTGTTCTACATAGCTATTGATTCGTTGCTTCTGGCAGATCCTGATCCGATCTGGTAATACTTCGAGTCTGAGATTTGTTATAGTATTTGTTACAGTTTTGTTTTACCTTTGTTACAGTTTTGATCAATATTTGTTACAGTATTGGTTTGATATTTATTATAGTATCGGGTTGAGATTTGTTACAGTAATAGTTTTCATGTGTAAAACTTTTGTTTTAGTTTTGTTACAGTTTGTTTTACCTTTGTTACAATATTGGGTTTAGTTTTGTTTTAGTATTGTGTTTAGATTTGTTACAGTATTGGTTTGCATTTGTTGTAGTTTTGTTTTATCTTTGTTACAGTATTAGTTTCATATTGGTTTGCATTTGTTACAGTATTGGTTTTTTGTTACAGTTTTGTTCTACCTTTGTTAGAGTGTTGGTTTTCAGATTTCATAGTATTATTAAATTATTACGTTTCAGTATTGGTTTGTATTTGTTACAGTGTCTGTATACATTTCTTACAATATTATATCATTTTTAATACAAATTGGAATGCATGATTATAGTGAGAAACAAGCTGTGGTCTCAATTCCTCAACTGTCCGGGCCACAGTTTGACAATATTAAATGGATATATGTGCCAGTGTATAAACAGTGTTGGAGTATTGGTCTCAATTTGTAACGGTATTGGGATTAGATTTGTTACAGTATTGACTTGCATTTTTTATAGTTTTGTATTTCTTTTGTTAGAGTATTGGTCTCAATTTGTAACAGTGCTGGGATTAGATTTGTTGTACTATTGATTTACATTTGTTATAATATTATTTTTCAATTGTTACATTATTCGTTTCCATTTGTTACAATATTTTTTGCATTATTATTTTCTTTGTAATATTTATAATTTTAATTGTAAGATTTGTCATATTTTGTATTGTAGGAGGATATATCAAAAGAGTGTTTTATTCTAGCAATGAGACTTCTGACGCATCATAACAATGAACATCAAATAAGTTCAGCCTAAGAAAACAATTTAACAATTAATGTTTGTTGTTTGCTGTACAAAGGAAATAGTCTAATATTGTTTGTTGGAGAATTGTTGTTTAAAAATATATAATGTTGTTTGCTGGAGAATTGTTGTTTATCACTGTGAATATGACTGTGGTTTGGACAAATTTATGTTTGTTTATAATATTTGTGATAGTTTTGATGTCTTATAGTTTTCATTATTATTGTTATAGTTTTCATACTTACTTGTTACAGTATTCATTTTATATAGATTTAGTCGTTATTTTTGCAGTTTACATAGCTATTTTATACTGTATTCAATTTCGATAGTTTGAAACTGTAATTTTTAGAGATTATTTATAAAAAAAAATGAGAAATTAAAAAAAATCGAAAAAAAAAATTAATATTGAAAACTACAAGAACAATAGAAAAAATATTGAAAAAAATTAAAAACTTCTAGAAGTTGAAAAGTACATAACTTGGCAGTTTTAAAAGTACAATAAAGTACAGTTAATTGTCATTAACTGTCAAAGTACAACAAGTTTGAAATTATAAAGTACATCAAGTACAAAGATGTTGGAAGTTGGAAGTTGTTATTTTTTAAAAAACTGATCCCATCTTTTACAGTATTCAATTGTCTATTATAGTATTTAAGTGTTGTTGTTACAGTATTTTCGATAGACAAATGACAGTTGGTTTGGGTAAAAAGTGGATACAAATCCTTGGATACAATTAGACGGATCCATTTTAATAACAACTTACTCTTTGCAAATTGATTGTGATTAACTAATTATTATCATATCAAATCTTTGGCCGTGATTGACCTAAAAATGTTCAAATTGTTTTCATTGAGAGCCTGTTCGGCCGCTTCACTGTTCCCGTGAGAAAAAAAAACTGAATTTTTTTTCCTACGTGAATAGTACTTTTCAGTTCAATTCATGTGCCTATGTCTATTCCCAATGGCTTGCTAACAGGCCCCGGAAAGATAATTGGTTTTTCTGTCTTTTGACCCTGGGACCTACAATTAGAAGAAGATTCACACAATATAATTGCTAGAGGCGTTCACCTATACATTGTTTAAGGTATTATGCAGAACTTTGCATTAAGACCTAGCAAAATTAAGGGAGAACCCAAATAATGAAAAAGAAAACAAAAAAATAAAAATAAAAAGAGGCTAGAGTAGCACAGTAAAATTAGATTCATATCCTCACGAGCAGTGGCGGAAAAAAAAATTCAAAAATATTCTTCTAATTTTATGCTTTTTTTTCAGAAAATATATATATATATATATATATACTTAAGATTTAAAAATTATAATATTATGTCTCACCCAAAATTTTTTCTCCAAATATGATTCAATATTTATGTTTTTCTTAAACAAAATTATAAAATATACTTAATATTCAAAATAATTATTGAGTTAATCTCATTCCAAAATTTTGTCTCTCTGCTAAAATTCTTCCATCCCTACTCGTGAGGACTTGAGGCAGAGGTAGATTAGACAATGGGAATCAATTGACTTCTATTTCTTTTTAAGATTGTAGTGCTAATTTTAACTCTAATTAATTACGAATTTTTTTCCGAATCGAACTCAAATCGAATCACGAAGAATGAACTTTTTGTGCAGCCCTAAATTAGATTACTCCTGTTGTTGAAAATTTTACGTCCAAATATGAAGAAATATAAAAAATAGAAACACATTAATGAAAGAAAAAGATGACAAATAAGTCTAAACTCTCTGTTGCGGGATGCAGGTTCGCAACAAAGAGGTGACATAATTACAGTTCGGATGGTGCTTTATGAATGGTGTCAATTATAGCTTCCACTAAATTGTTTAAAAATTGCAAATTACCAGCTTAATTTGTGCTCAAATTTTATATTTATTACGAGGAGAGATTAAGTTACAACAAAGTTACAACAACGGTTATTTTCATTTTCAAAGTCCAATCGTCGATCCAAATCGTTCAACATGATTATCTAAATAAAATGTGTTTAAAGATCAAATTTTATATTTTTTTGAATTTGTTTAATATTTATTAAGATGGGTATAAAATTCAATAGTCTGAATTTGACTAGTTTTTGTAAAATACTTAATAAATAGTCAACAAATTCAAAATAATATAAAATTTGATCTGGAAGTACATTTTATTTAGATAATCATGTTGAACGGTTTAGATCGACAATTTGAACTTTGAAAATGAAAAAAATTCTTGTTATAATTTTATTGTAACTCAAATTTGTTGTAACTTGAGTACTCATTGGTGACCACTTCTCTAAACAGTAAAGCCGACCTAAAACAAAATTTGAATAACCAGATGAGCTTTAATCACACAAAATATTGATACAAATCTCAACCCCAGAAAAGTTTCTGGTTCTTTTTTTATTTTCTCTGGATTAAACTAGTAAGTATTAACTATTTGTCCTTTTTATTAGGTCACAATCCCAAATGACATTCCTAGTTTATTTTTTTTAGTCACCATTGGGATTGGTAGCCATGAAATTTAATAATTTATTCTAGAACATGATTACCACCATGGCACCATCCTATAATTTAATAAGATTTCATTTTTAATTGGAAGCATGATTGACGTCTTTCAAAAAGCCCCTTGATTTTAGGATCAAATGTACCTAGGGAAATAAATAAATAAATGCACAAAAACAAGAAGCTCTAAATCAGAGATAAACAATTTATAACAAATGCCGAGAAATTCATGCACATGCACAAAATATTTTCAACATATATCATTATCAAAATTATCCAAATTAAAAAATAAAATAAAATGCTAAATATACCGTTCATCATTTAAATATGATGCATTCAAATAAAATGATAAGAGTACAAAATTTTATTAAGGCTGTTATTGCATTTTTGTAGCCTGAGCCGTAGAAGAGTCTAGCTATAAATAAATTACATTATGTCATAATATTGGCACTTCTTTGAGATAAGAGAAAGAAGAAAAGAACAAATACATATATACTTCAGAATAAATTTGTTCAATTTGTACTTTAATATCCCATGTACAATTCATAACAGAAAAGTAACAATTGAAATACAAGTCCATCTATAAATAAATTACATTAAATCAAAGAATGGACTGTATAAATTTCTTCTCCAAAGTAAATGCTACTTACACCAAATATATATTGTCAGTGTAAACTTGTAATTAAATTTCATAGGAGAAGGGTAACTAATGCAGCAGTAAGGATTGTTCCAGGAATAACAATTTTTTTTACCTTTTCTGTGATCCCCCGTTGTAAGCCGTCAGATCGGTCATCAAGTGTTCTCTGTTTAAACAAAGTTACTAAATTTCATCATTCTTAAATTTCAATCACAGTTTAATTTTATCTTTTTGGTCATTTTTAGAGAAGTTAACTTCACCAAGTACAATCCACGATTGTGTTAACTGTTACAAATCTAAGCTTAATTGAGAATGATTACCAAAAGGAAAGTTTTGTGGAGGCTCTTTACCAGTATAAAAAAAAAAATTGGAAAAATTTGGTGCCATTAGTAACCCAAAGAAATTATTGTTGTGTTTTAAGAAGGATCTGTTTCATACCTTGGTGGCCTCTTTAAGTGGTCCCCAGCATTCGATCCGGTTGTATTTCTTTGAATTAGAATGGAAATACACAAAAACCTTGGAATCCATCAACTCAGGATGTTCTTTGAAAAGCGCTGCATCTCCATATATCACAGCTTTCAAAACCTACTAGATACAAAGCACATAATGTATGATGGATTTGGAAAAGGGTTTATATTTGAGAGAAGGGATATATTGGGCAATTGAATTGCTTATTATATACAGCGTTAGATGGGTGACTTACTGGTTTTCAAATTCATCAAATTTGACACCCAACTGATTTAAAACTATAGAGAATATAATTGCAAAACCTATTAACATACCAAGGGTAGTTCTTTTGTGAAGACAAAATATCTAAAACCAGCAGCTAGATCTTGCAATAAATTTGCGCCACTGACATAACAATGCACATGCAATGACATTTCTTCGTTCATTTTCTTCCACTCAGCCATTACATCGTCTCTCTGCAATGTTGTTCTCCAACTCTGTAACTAGAATTGTGAAAAGAAATAATGATGAGAAATAGATACAACTCTTCATACCATATATATGTACAAAGGTTCTAAATAGCGTTTATCACATCATTGCGGAAAGTCTAAAAAAAGTCTATAGCATAGAAAACGGCTGATAGCATTATAGCTTTAAAGAACCGAAAAAGCTGTAGTCAGCTATTGTGTAGCTATAGGAACCCTGATATGTACTGATCACCATTGTTGCTTACCGGCAGATTCTATCCAACACGGAACCAATCATGTACTGATCCAAAATGATTTTTTTTTTAATTTGGGTTTTGTGAAAATAGTGGAGTCACTAATTGCTCAAAACCAATGACAGAAGTGAAAGATACAAAATGATCCAAATCGGTACCACTGTACAAGTTCGCCATCTATTCTTCCTGAGTACAACTAGTCTTGCATTGATCGAACTTTAATTAATTAAAGATGAATTTGTGAAAGAATTGGGCATTAGTAGTTAATAAGATATCACAGATAGAAGACTGATCCATTTAATATGGTTTTAACTCTGTGAGTAGAACTTGTATTTTTACGGAGACGGTGATTTGGCCAAGAGTGTGCCCCGAATTGAATCCATTCAATCATATTCCCCAAATTTATGAATGTATTACCAAATATTAGATACGTACCTGTTCACTGCTAATAGAATTTGACACAGCTAGTGTTAAATTGGCAGTCCAGTCACAGTGTGTGAGAGTGTAAGCTCGAGGACTGGTACAGAAGGGTTTTTTATTGACCTCTTCCCCATTAAATTCTACTTTCAATTTTGATGCTTCAAATGTTGTCGGGGTTCCCAACAGCCTAGCTGCCTGATATTTTGTAATGATTGTTAAAATTAATCTATGGTGCTTGAAACAAAAATGAAAAAACAATCAAGTAATCTATAGACCTACAATTTTATTTATGCCTTCTTTTTGTTGCATTTTCTTTTTTTTTAATGGTTGACGGTTTTAATTTTAGATTGTAACTAATTTTTTATTGTTGCATTTTCAAAATCCATACAACAATAGGAACAAATTCAGAAGTTTCTTTTCGTTTTAGTCCAAGAATTTTAATTTGAGCAAGTAGAACCTATATATTTATTCCAGCCCACAATTCTCCTCCGAAAATCGACATTCTTCAGGTGAAATTGTCTAATTTAAGATTAGAGAAAATGCCAAATAAAAATATAGCATGAAATTCAAGTCAAGAAACAAATGTGTTAGGTACCAGAGAGTGATAGAAGTCTCTCCCGTCATAATTCATGGCCATAAGAGGTTTAACAGAGATGCATCCCTTTCTCCTCCTACCAACCACTGAAGAAGAAGAAGAAGAAGAAGAAGAAGAAGAAGAAGCTACACTAAAAGAGAAGCCATTGAATGCATTCTTACAGGCCATTACACCATTACTCTCTCTTTCTCTCAATTAAAATCCAAATCTCATCTCTCATGGCCTCGTTGCATGCTCAAGCACCACCTCTTCTCTCATACGACAAACCTATGGCCTGGGGTTCTTACGCCGACGTGGGGGCTGGAGGTGGTCAGAGAAAGGTGTGTGGACTTGGAACGCAAGAGAGATTGAGAATTCTTAGAATTTTCTTTTGACCCCTTTATTTTTTCCCTATTTCTCTTTTGTGGCTTGAAAGGCATGGGCCAGTACAATGATTTCTTGATAGAGGAAGAATTACGACAGGTGGCATGCCTCTATTGGCTGGCTTTAAACTGAAGGATAATGAGATAAGTGGGCCCTTGTTGTCATGACACAACCTGAAAAAGTGACCAAACGGAGGCAAACCAACACAATTTGAAAAGACGAAAAAACAGGAAGATAAATCTGCTGTTATTCATAAAGAATAACAGGAACCTGATATTGAGATCTAAACCGTTAATCTTTCTAAATATTTGTGCCTGAAATTATTTTTTATTGAGATTCGCATATAAAAAAATTTGAACGGTTGAAACCGAAATATCAGGTTCCTATTATTCTTTTGGAATAACAGCAGATTTGTTTCGGATAAAAATAATTTCTTGGACTTGTACAGTTTTCATTTACTGCAAAATCCGAATTCGCATTCTCTGAAATATCTCAAACTTTACGTGACTTTATGGAATATGTCAATCGTTCAAATACGTTCTGCACGAATCTTAACGCAAAAATAATACTGCTCCCTATGTTTCCCCGAATAGGCACTAGACACGTCGGTCACGCAAAAATTGAGATATCTCAGAGGATACGCACCCGCAAAATCCACGGTGTGACATGTCATCCTTTCGTGGAAACAGTACAGACGTACTGTAGTAGAATTGAAGACTTGCTACTGAATTCAGAGTAGGTCTGAATGTCTGATGCCCATCGGACATACTTTGTTTTGATGGGTGTAATGACCATTGATTTCATCAAGATCCGTGTCAGTTATATTAAAATGCGTGCCGGTCTGTTTCAATTTCTGTGTACACAAACCTTAATACTAATTATATGGTGTTAGAGCTAATTGAACCTAAAAGCCATCGGACCTACTCCTATCTCCTGTCTACTAGATAAAATGCGTGGGTCCCAGGCGCCAGTGAATCAGTGCACTTAGTGAAGGACAGTATCTGCCACAGATTATGTAGGTGACAAGAGCTAGAATCGGAAAATTTCACAAATTGCTCAAGCTTTCCAAATTTTCAAAGAAAATGTTTATTCTCTAAAATAATCTATGTTACTCGGATACTTCATAATTGATCATGCCGCCCAAACAAATTCTCTCTTGACCACTACACCAGGTTCCACTTGTTGTTAGAAGTTAGTAGCTTTTATATTTAATGTATACTTAGGCTATTGTATTGTATTTAGAAATTTTTTATATTTAATGTTATATTTTAACTCCAAAATTATTTTAATGATACAAGTGTTTTAATAATATAATTAAAATAATAAAAAATAATATATATAATAGGCGTATCGTATTCTTGATTTTTGAAAATTGCCGTATCGCCGTATTCATATCGTATCCGATACGATATCCATACCCGTATCTATGCAACATAGAAAATAATTAACAAAATATTTTTGTGAGGTCCACATTTACCCCCTTTTGTCTATCTTTATCCCTATCTCCTATTTACTCTTATCAAATTTGTCATTTCTATATCTTTCATTAGAATTTAATGAGTGCATAAAAGATTTTAAAAAAATATATGTAATTCGACCAACAAATATTTTGTAGACATACAACAAATTTTTCAGTTAGATAATATTTATCGAATGCATATTTTATTGTAAGTTGTTATACTACTCTGCATCATGATAAAATTATTTACATTACTATATAGTATGTCATTAGAAAGATATAAATTTATCTTTTACTTATTTGACAGTGTTTCATTTAAACTTTCTTATAATCATTCAAAAAAAATAAGAGTAAAAACACTACATAAAAAAAATATAAATACTTTTGAGATGTAAATAAAAAGTACAAAATAAGAGATACAAAAATCATTTATCAGCATATTTTAACACACAAAAATTATATATTGCCAAGATATTTTCTTCTCTGTTTGGTTACAATATAAAACATTACTCATATGAAAATAACAATTGTCTCCGATACTGATGGTGTCCAATTAGTATGAAAATGGAAATATATATTAGTGTTTGGTTCTTGCATTCAAAACATGTTGGTTTTTGTAAATTTGAATTTCAATCCATCAAATTATTGCATATAAGTTCATCAATAATAAAAAAAAAATTCCTCTAAATATGATTATTATAATGAGCTTTTTTAAAAAAAAAAAACGTATGATTCTATTTAAACTCCGACCAAACTAGTTTCTATTTATAAATTTATTGTTTTCTTGTAATTTTATTAATATGAGTTGGCCAGAGATACTAGCGGCAACCAGTATAATCATGTAAATAATTTTTTCATGGTGCAAATTAGTATAAATACTTAAAAAAAATATGTATGTGATACCTTATCATGGCTCATGTTTTATATCTTTGTTTTCGAAATTCAAATTGTTGATCTGAACTGGTGAACATGATATCCATACTAAAATATGCTTGACGACCAAATTTATAATTTTTATGAAAAATTTACTATTTTTTAAGATATGTAGAAAATTATTGTTTTTGAACAGTCCAAAAATAATGATTTTGTATCTATCTGAAAATAGTAATAAATTTACAAAAATTATAAAATTTCATCTTCAACCATATTTTGGTATGGATATCATGTTGAGCAGATTGAATCGACAATTGGGACTTCAAAAACAAAAATATAAAACACGAGGTATGATGAGATATGAAAGGTATGAGGTATTGGAACCCTCCTCTATATATATTATTTAACTGAAAAATTGTTGCATGTCTATTAAATAATTGTTGTTTGAATTACAAATTCTTTAAAAAAAAATATTGTTTGAATTATACATTATTTAACTGAAAAATTAAAGTCTAATGAAAGATAATGAGATGTCAAACTTGATGAGAATAATTAAAAGATACGAGTAAAGAGGGATAAATAGGGACCCACAAGGACATTTTGATAATTATTTTAGAAGAATGGCATTTTATTTGAAATTTTTGAAAAATAGGACAATTTATAAATTTTCCGCTAAAAATCTAGTCACCGTGTTAGAAAAAATTGTAAATTTTGAAAGTTTTGGGGCCATTAATTGAACCAATTGTAAACTGGATCGGACAACTACGCTGGGCTCTACCCAATTAGCTTCGTATGATTCAACAAGCAAAGCGGTAGACATCAACAGAAGGATAGTGGCAGAGCAATGGCCCTTTTTGGTTCATTTTTGGAGCTCTGAGAAGGGCAGGTAGAACAACTTATCTTAAAACTTAGAGATATCTTGTATTCTTGGTATGACAGCAATGAAGATTTTGGTTATACCATACTAACAGGCATTTGAACCATTGTCCTTTTGTTGTTTTTTTTTTTTGGGTCAGAGTGGGTTAAAGATGTAGCAAAGTATGAAGATTTGTTTATACCAAATAAACTTAATTGTCAATTTTTTCTAAAGAAATGCAACCCAACATTCATTTGGCGACAATCCTTGAGATATTTTGATTATTTGAAGGGGTTCCATGAATATTTCCTTGCCATCTTTATATCTATCCTTTTGTGGACATGTATGTTACCTAAAGAGGCACAAATAGCTGCTCTATATGCATCTGATACAGAAACTGGTTTCATAGCTATATAGACTAACCAGCTTTGGTACAGAAAGGGAAGGTAGCACAGTTGGCTAGGAGAAAAGTTTTAAGATTGTTGGTTACCTAAAGGTCGAGAGTTCGATTCCCCCTCACGACTTTGCAGCTTCTGCAAAGATTTTCAAAACAAAAAAAAAAAGCTTTGGTACATAAATTTCGAGATCATATGGGTCAAAGATGGATCCGAATCTGCTGCGATTCTTTGGTACAATTTTTGTTTTTTCAAATTCAACTGTTGAACTGTTTCGAGATTTATGCACAGAAAAATCAGATGTTTTGAGATACGTGCACAGAAATTATTAGACGGCTGGATTTGAAAAAAATAGAGATTTTAAGATTACTGTTCATAACATTCGGATCGCAGCAGATCCAATTCCGTCAAAGATACCCTTGGATGCACATATCACAGCCACAAATAATCCCTTGACAGAGGCCTACTTTGACCACCCACCACGCTTTCTTATAGTAGATGTTAATATGTTATTATAGAGAGTAGGAGTCTGGTTCAAGTTAGTTAAAAAGAGAAATGATCAAATGATATGCTGTTGCTTTTGTATGTCAGGGTTTTAGTGGTGGTGGTTTGAACAAGAACTGAACATGCATGTTCAGGGTGTAATTCTATTTCTTCAATAAAATGGGCTTAGGCCTTTTAATGAAAAATACAGTTGAAATTAGGGGAATTTTGAAAGTTTTCAAGCATTTGAATACGATCATGGTTTATAACAATAAAATTCGGAATGGAAGAAGAGATTGAAAACATTTTAGCTTATTTTCTTTCTTATCGATTACTGCAGCTTAGAGCATCTACATCCCTGAAACTATTAGAGTTTCTAATCTGACGTGGCAGTTTCTAATCTAATTTCAGGGATGTAGGAGAGTTTCTTATTTAGAAACTATGCAGTAAAGTTTCATATTATGAAACTGTTTCAAAACTCTATGCTGACCAAATGATTGGCTCAAATTAGTTCTGCTTTGTAATTTGTTGTTGACGTGGTTTAATAGAAACTCAAAAATTAATTTCAGGAATGTAAGAGTTAGAAATTTCAGAGACCTTAGTTTCTAAAAGGTAGTTAACAGTTATTTGGAAATTCATTTGAGTTGCAGGGATGTAGATGCTCTTAGACTTGGGCCCAGTAATAATTCTAACAATAGGATCGGTTCGTTTTTAAATAGAAAGGTAAATGAGATAATAATTGGGCCATTTGGTCACGAATTCGTTTGGACTTGTAATTTTCAATTCTTTAACGATATATGAATATCGCAAAAGTTCACTTAAATTTGCCATATAAAAAGAGGTCTAATTTTCATATTATTGCAAAATTGACAGCATCTTATTTCATCTAGACGTGGACAATTAAAGAATTCGATTAAAAATGGCTGGCTAGAAGACATTTAACACCGGAGCAGTCTGAAACTGCTACTGATTATGTAATTTTGTTCGGATGAAACTGCAGCTTTTATCCAGTTCATTCATTTGAAAAAGAAATATAAATTATGGCCTTTTTCTTTGTTTGTTTATTTATTATCATTATTAATAATAAGTGCACAAACTATCGCTTAATACAAAGAACCCGTCTTTGGTCTCTTGGCAAAAATACATAGCTCTCATGTAGAAGGTCATAGGTTTGAAACTCACAAAGTAAGAAAATCATTTGTAATATAAGCAGTCAAACAGTTGTATGTCCTATATTGGTTTTCATGATAAAGGTAATCGATGGCATAGCCACTTCTTAAAAATATATATATATATATATATATATATATATATATATATATATCAAATTTTCCCAATTGGGAAGTTCAAGGTAAAAAACAAAAATAAATAACTAAATAAAATAACTGATTTATAGTGCAGACTGGTTTAATACGACATATTGATTTGCCCATTAATAGCTATCAGATAGGATCCTGGATCCAAACCCAATGAAAATTAAAGGATCCAAATGCAGATCCATATCAAACTATCAATAAAAAGAGACGCTGCTCTAAAAGCCTAAAATGCTGCGACGTTACAACCCAATCTGGCTCCGCTTACGAATTGGTGGAGAGGGCGGCCCCTCCATTTTGTCAGTATTACTTGTAACTGGAGCAGCAGTTGCACTAACAGCAGTGTTAGTATTGTCTCTGGTTATACAAATCCATTGGCGAGGCGTCTCTAAATCATCACCAGTAGTTGTGGGTATGTGCCAATTGCCACTTTCTGACTCCTGAAAGTTTGCATTAAAAATGCCATATGTGATCTTCAAACTCAAATGACAATTATCCCTCACGAAACGGGTCAAGACAGTAGCGGCCGGTACCGACTCCATAACAGTAACTAGATTTTGCTTTTGGGTTCTTTACAAGCTGTCTGATTAATTGGGTATAAACTGGATTTAAAATCAAAGTAAATTAATTCAAATGTTTACCTGAATAACAATGGAGTATGAAGGGGGCATATGGAGAGTTGGGCCTCTGCGCGAGAATGTCATTCTAACCTATACAAAGTTGCACAACCCCTAATTAGAAAACCTGAGGAAAAACTAATGAAAATAGAAAAGTGTGGGGGTGGGGGTGGGGAATTGTTTGAACCTGATGCTTCTCTTTCCAGCGAGGGAAAAAACTAGTGCCGAGAAGCTGAAATAAATGGTCTCTCATCTCGTCATTTGTGACCAGCAAGCATTTATTGCTAACTGCTGCATACAGCCAATACCTATAAGCAGACAAGAGTTACTAATGATAATTATAACAATGTATTTTAAGCTTACTATATGTATATACATTCTGAAATCCGATAAGTGGTGCAAAAAAGAGTACCTCTTGAGAAAAAGGTACATCTCAAACAAATTTGGTATATGTCATTGTGTCAAGTTGAAATGGTATATTATATCAAAAAGTTAATATTACATCAACAAAGGTATAAAAACCAACACAACTAAAAATTTCATGGAAGAAGTTAAAAAGGTGAGGAATTTGATATACCAGTCATCATTTGAACCCCGAGGAGTGTAATAGAGACACCCTGCACTTTTCCAACTTTCAATAATTTTTCTGTTCCTGGGCTCTTGTGCTATCTCATCGTACACTCGCCGCACATGCAATATTATTAGTGGCATCTTTTTTGAAGGGCTCATTTCCCTTATTCGTTTTATAACCGAATTTACCTTACAATTGAAAAATTTATTCGATATTAGTAGGAAAAAAAAAATGAAAGTTATTCCAACTTAGTCAGGCCTAAATTATTCATGTTTGGTTGAGGTCTAAAGTTATGCCATGGCCTAAGCTATTAAGAAATAGTACCGACTAAAGAACATAGAGGGTAAAAAAAATAGGATAGTCGCTGACAGTGGGTCCATAGGGGCACTAACTCTTAAGCCACCTGGAGAGGTGGTTTAAATTTAGAAGCCTAATTTTAGAGTTACACCTAATTAGACCGGCTTAATTAATCTACGTTTGGTGGAATAACTGAGGCATAAACCCCTTATTCCATAGAGGGTAAAAAACCCAAAATATACCAAACCACATGAAAAATAATTGGCTGAATAAATGTGTAAATATAAATAAGATAGATGTTACTTGGGAAAAACTGAACTCTTTTTGATTGCATAGGCCAATATTAGCTGCATCAATAACTGCGTCAAATGGTCCATTTTTCCGAAGCCATCCCTATAAAAACATTAACTTAATTCTGGTGAGTATCTCACTTAATTGGTTACAATATAAGTTAGCACTCACAAGCACTAAATCAAAGCTATATACCAAACCTCAAATCGAAAAAACTCGTCTCTGTTTTCCTTAAAGTATGGCAACTTCATCAATGACCTAGCAAAATTCTCCGTCTCTGACGGGTCAATGTCTATACACACCAACTTCTCACTGCAATTCTTGCACACCCCATTCTCACTCATCAAACTTCTCTCAATCCTCCATTGGCCGGTACCGAGCCAGCCCTGCCCGTGCCAGCCGCCCCCACCTTGCGCCACCCCTTGTTTAATCTTGTCAGTGTCCCATTTGGAAGCACCCACTGCAGCTGCTGCATCAGATCTAAACCAGGATTCAATGATCTCAGCTGTCGGTTCTGACACCTGGCGGATGATGGTTCGCATCTTGTGTAGAAGCCGGTACACTTGGTCGGCTCTCCCCTTGGCAGTGTTAGCACGAAGGAGAGCTGCCAGATCAGCATCCTCTGGCACCATACCTGAGAGTAAACAAAATATACGCAAAAATTGAGAATTTAACAATTTAGGCAAACCATATCTCCTTTGTACTTCTTTGATATTTCATGTTCACAAACTTGTTGTTATGTTAAGGATGTAGATGTATATTATCATAATTTATATGGCATTCTAGTTATCACCTAATTCCAAAAATATGACTATGTTTACCAGCTTAAATACCAATCTTAAGCAGTACTGATGTATCCATATCAGTGTAAAATGTACTGGCATAAAAAAACCGAAGTAACAGAAACAACATACCATGCGTATCCATGTGGGTCTCCACCTCATGGGCCATCTCTACATCCAATGCATCACAAAAACCGTGCAATGCCGGCCAATAGCTCCTTAACTTAGGCGGAATCCCCTTCTTCTCCATTTGTTTTACAAGATCAAATGCCAAGTTTGGGTCCCCCTTTATGGTTGCCAGCCTGGCCATAGAAGTCAAGGTCGCCTCATTTGGCTCCACATTCGGATCCGCACACATCCTCTGGTATATCTCAAAACCCCTCTCAATTGCCATTTTGCTAATTTCAGGATCATTAAATTTGGTTTCAGCATCTTTCAAGGTGACATCAGAACCAGTATCTCCTTCTCCATTGCTGGTACTAGCAGATTCAATGGAGGGGAGGGAGCAGAGGTACAGGAGGCAGTTATAGTTGCGGAGAACAAGAGGAATCCCCTCAGCAATGGCGTTGTCATAAAGCTCAAGTGCTCTCACAGTATCACCGTGCTTGGAGCACTGGTCAAGACCTCGCTGGAGCAAGCCAGCAGGCGACTCACGGTACTCCTTGCGCATCTGTTTCACTGAGACCCTCCGCCCCCCCTTTGCATCAGCGTGACCCCTATGAACATTCATTGTGCCACCCGAGGGGGTTTGAACTGATTTAAGTTGCCACGGTTTAGGTCTGTTTTGGGGTTTCGTTTCGTTGGTTTGGGATTTAGTGAGATTGCTCGGAGGGTGTTCAATAGAATGCCTCTGAGAGGAAACCCCGGAGTTGGGTGAAGGCTTTTGCTTGGGGCGTGTGGAGGGAGAAGTTGATTTTGGTGATTTTGAATAAGAGGGTTTAGGAGTGGGGTTTATGGAAACGGAGGAGAAGTGTTTGGTGGAATGCGAGAAAGAGAGGAGGCGGAGGGAAATATAGCGGCGGTGGAGGGAAGGGATTGTTAGGGCACGGAGAGTGTCCCCCATTAGTTGCATCATAGCTTTACTGCCGCTAACGCAGTAACGCTAAGCGCTATCTCATTGACTGAATTGCACCGGATGGAAGAGAGAGAGTGTGTTGCATTGCAACATATCTGAATTAATTGTACTGATGGGAGAGAAGGAGATAGATAGGGGAAAATCGAAAATGCTTTGGGGCTCCGCGCTCTCACTGAAAAGTGGGGAAACAGTCCTGGGCCCCACATGTCACTCATTCTCCAGAAGTCTGTATCATCTGAGATATCTCATATTTTGCGTGTCTCGTATCATGCAGAGTCATAACATATAAATCCTATCTGATACTAGTGTATCAAGATTCGCCAATAATTTTCGAATTATTCGTGAATTATTCAGTTTTTTAATGATGCCAAACTGAACGCTGAATTATTTGGTTGGTCAAATTTTGACCGAATAATTTTCGAATAATTCACTAATTTTACAAATTATTTTTGAATTTTTCTCAGAATTTTATTTTTTTTTATTTTTATTTTTATTTTTTTGTTTTTGTTTCTTTACAGAACTGAGATATCTGATCCGAATAATACCGAACTATTCCCGAATCACAAATTTTAACCTCGCCGAACTGAATCCAAATAATTGATTTGTCACTATGATAGAGTCATCGTAGCAGAAATATAACTAGAAATTGACGTAGACTCATCGTAACAAAGAATCCTCAGAAGAATTTCTTCACACATGTATAACTTTTTTGACAAAATAAAAAAAATAATATAAATGACATTTTTGTCAAGTAAATGTAAATCACAGAACATCCTCAAATATTCTGCTCACAAGGAAATTTCATAGCAACATACTTTTTTTTTGGTTGATTTTTTGGTTGAAAAACTATGGAGGATAGAAAAAGTTACAAAGTAGCTATTATATATGATTAGACAATGAATATGTGTGAAAATATACAACTAAATAAAACTAAATGCATTATGTGGACACAAATTTGATCATTCTTGCTTGATTATAGTGATAAGAGGCTAGTGATGATTTTTTCTGTACGCATATCACAACCGAGAAAGCACTGAATTCAAACCAAACCAGAAATTGAATAGACCGGACCAAAACAGTTATTTATCAACTGAGAAGACACCGAATCAAACTAAACTGAGGATTAAATCAATTAGTTCAAGACAGTCACATTTAAAGAGAAAGAAAATAAAAAAAAAATAAAATAGACATAAAGTAGCACAAAACAACACACAATCATCAAATAAAAAAGAGAAAATATATCTATTATACATAAATTCAGAGTAGGTCCGATGCCCATTGGACATAAGTAGGTTTGATGGGTGAAATAACCATTTGATTACATCAACATCCGTAGTAAGTACTTTAAAATCTGTACAGTTCTGTTTTAATTTCCATGCGCACCAATCATAATGCTTATGGATATTAGAGCTAATTGAACCTTAAAAGTAGCATCGTACCTACTCATATCTCATTATACACAGACGATGATCGCCCTTCCGTCCTTTCCTAAGAGGAGAAAGCGACTAATTTATTATTTCGGACAACTAATTCATTATTTCGTCCGACACTCAACAAGAAAAAATATGAGCGATCATGGCTTTTTTTTTATATATATATTTTTCCTTTCTCAGTCGGTGAGCGCCGCTCGTATAAAAAATGAATTGCCCCATTTCGTAGCTGCATACGTACAGCAATTTATATAGTCACTGTGACTTGAGATGCAGAAATAAAACTGTTCCGTATCTACAAATTCGGACAGTTCTGCAAGTAATTATGCACCAGGCATAAGGGACCTAAAAATCTAATCACATAAATATTGCATAAACTTGTTTATTGACCGAATTACAAGCAAAAATAAGCTGAAATTTGTATTAATAAGAAATCAATAAAAAAATATCGGTTTTGGGAAGATTTTGCATAGAATTTGAAAATTGAGAAAAACGTGATTGTTTATAACGTCCTTTGGACGTTATCGACTACAATGGCCTAATTAGTGAAATATTACAAGCGCTAATTAACGCCAGAAAAAAAAATCTAGCCGTTATGGACGATAACAGCCAACTATAGTGTTTTTTTTTAAGTTCAGTTCGATTATGTTCTATGATAGTATGGGCGAAAAAACCACTATAACTGGCCGTTATAGTCCATAACGACCACTTTTTTTAAACGCATTAATTAGCGATAATCTAATTTCGCTAATCAAACTGTTGTAAACAATCACATCCATAAGACGTTATTAACAATCACGTTTTTCTCATTTTTCAAATTCTACGCAAAACCTTCCTCAATGTCGATATTTTTTTATTGATTTTCTTTTTAATAAAAATTTCGGAAAAATAAGCCAATTATTTTAGAGTATTTTTAAAAATAAAGTGGGGGTAGGCAGGTGAATATATGGTCATCGAGAGACCACATAAAATCACATAGGAAAAAAAAAACTCCGTTTTTATTAGTTCTAAATGGATTCAAAATATTAACACAACAATACTGTTTTCTCAATTGAGAAAGACAGCAATAGCAACATGAAATTCTATTAAAAAAAATGAATCTAACAACCTTTAATGATGCCTCTAAAATCAATAACCACGTTAAATGTTTTCCCCTAATAACCTAAATCTGAAAATTCTTTTATGATCACTAAAAAAACAATGCCAAAAGAATTACATGTTTGCTTCAAATTCTGTGGGCCGCCAATTGGTTTTTTGAACACAAAGCAAGCCTTCAGTGTCCTTGGTGTAGGTCATACGGACCTCCCAGTTTAAGGATCTCGCCATTGCCTCCAGTTCGCTAATCGTCTCCGCTTTGTCCCTCACAATCAACTTACCCTCAGGTCGCAGGATCCGATCCACTTCAACAAAAACTGGCAACAGATCACACCTGCAAGAAGGAAACAAATCACCAGTTACTTTCTCAGCTAATAATTTGCAATAAAAAGGTTAATGTAACTTGTGCAAGCTTTTGCCATATTTGTAATTAGAAAAACTAACATAGTATTTGCAAAATACACAACATTCTCAGATTACCACTAACCTTGAGTTTACTTGCCAGCAACCAACGGGAAAATTAGAATAGCAGATGTACAATGAATCACTCATCGCTCATGTAATACTCGGTAAGTTCGTGCAAAATTTAGGACATAACAAGACTTCCGAGATAAGCTGATTAAATTTATATAGATCTAAATGACTAGATGTCCACATAAAAGGTCTAAAGTGCCCATGAAGTTAATTGAATTCATATTTGATATTAAAACAATACACTAGCTGACTATCAGTAGCAAGAGTACTTTTTCTTTTTTAGTGAACTAACCTTACAAACACTTAATATGTCAGGGTAGTCTAATAGTGTGGGCCCTTTTTGCAAAATTTACAGAAAAACCCTAATTTTAGTTGTTCAATTTGGAATAAGCTTTACCTGGATTTGAGTTGGGAAAAGAGATGGTCAGCATGAAGCAGATCATAGGTTCGAGGGTAAGTGCTGAAGGACTCACACCAGTCGTGATATAAGCCGAACAAACCCCGTTCATATATGATAGGTAATGTGTCTGGCGAGTCAGTTGTTACCACATTCATCACCCACACTTGCATTTCCCGTAGTGCCGCCGCAAATCTGTGAAAGACAAAAAAGAAAAAGATTAATTGTGAATGTGGCATCTACATCAGTTTTTTGGAGTTGAAAGTAATCTGAATAGGTTTCTGCTAACTTTAGTTCATTGTTAGCCACCATATTCCCTACAAACCTCTGAAAATATTTACAGGACCATTTTATGTGTCTATAACTATATATCCTACTGAGATTATGCAAAGAGAAATCAAAATAATGGGTTTATTATATCTATTAGGGCCAGTTTTGTCATTCGTTCACACTTCACCACATGCTTATAGCGGAAAGATTACCAAAATCCCTAATGGTTCTTTTCTGCAATTTCTAGGAAACAAAGGAACTTTTCTGCAAATCTTCCAAAAAATAAAATAGTATGCTTACCCTCCATAAACAGCTCTCATGTCCATGACATTACGGACAGTTGACCAATCAATTCCCAGGCCATGTAGATAAGACTTTGAGACAGCCCGCTTCCAGTGATCATAGTCTGTCTGAAAATCATCTGAAGCTTGTTTTCCATAGACACCAATCTTGGATGACTTCTTAAGCCAATATGGCACCTCCACCAGCCTCTGCGGCCACTCCTGTGGCCATTGTGCCCCATGCACGGTGGGGTCCACAGGCACTTTGTGAATGCATGTTTGCAATGGTACGTTCCTGTGTGTTATAAATTTAGTACAAGAAGCCACGTTTATGAGAAGAGATGTGGCTTTCCACATTTGCACAGATAAAACGTTACTTCAACAAAATAAATATTACTGGTTTACTGTTTTCTTAACTCAAGTACAAAACTAGAATACTAAACCAGCTATAAACAGTACCAGGATGTGCCAAGACAGTAAGTGCGATCACAAAAGTATCAACAGATAGAAATTCAACCGGGGAATGTATATTAGATGACAGTCCAATATGTTTAAATGTCCTTTAGAAAAGAAGCATGTACCAAGATGCATCTCGGTCATCGGTATCTTCACAAAGAGGTGGATCCGTCCCCATTCTTGTCTCATAGCAACTGTTATCACTCGGCTTCTGAAAAATGGCAAGCCCAACTCCATTCACCTTGTCTTTGGTTCTACTCACCATTTTCCAGCACATTGACTTTGTCAAGGCTGACATTGCTGCCCAATTAGAAAAATGCAAAAGTAAATATATTAGAAGTTATGTAAATATGTAGCTTTTTATCAATGACATCATTTTCTTTCCACAGAACAGCCCTATGTAATTAAGAATAACGAACACTTTTAGTGACATAATGGTGATGTCTAATTTTATATTTTTTGGGCACTTTTTATAATTTTTTTAGATAGGTACAAAATCACTGTTTTTCACAAGATTGTGGACCATCCAATAACAGTGATTTTGTAACATCAATAAGAATAGTAAAATTTCCAAAAAATATAAAATTTGGTCTCCAAGCACATTTAGTATGGATATCACGTTGAGCGGTTCGGATCAACTGTTTGGACTTTTAAAACAGAGACAAGGATGTGAGGCATGATTGAGGCATGAAAGACACGAGGCATTTGAACCCTGCTCTTTTATCAATGGCAGCCTTTTTCTTTAAAAAGAACAGCCTATGTAATTAAGAATCACGAGCACTTTTAGTGACATAATGGTGAAGTGAACATGATAAAAGAGAAAGGAAAAAATGTTGGTACATTTCCATATCGCGACATCTTCTTGAAGCTTCTGATAAACCGGAGTAGCAGACCAGACAAAATAGCCACCTGGACGTAACAACCGGTTCAACTCCAACAGAAGTTTACCACCTGCTCAACCAATACATACATAAAAGTTACATAAAAGCTTATCAATTTAATTGCAAGAAAATATGAGTTCTTATGCCTCAAAAACATTCAAAATGGAGTGATTAATTCATGTAAAGATGAGAAATATGTATACAACAACTGGAGAAACATAAAAAAAAGTCCAAAATGCCAGAAAACAAATGCAACTTTGCAAAAAAATAGTAAAAAAAAAAAAAAAAACCTACATTATGTCTATATTGGATACCCATGCATTCTACACATAATTCAAAGATTAACCAGTCATCCCATGCACCAAAAGGAAATGGAATATTTGAAAGAATAATTCACTGCAGAGAAAAGTAAAAAATGACCTGGAATGCATAAAACCAATGTAAGTTGGAGCAGAGAACCACCATTAGAACAACACAAAAAAACTTTGTTGTACAAGTATAAAAACATAAGCAGCCAATGTTATGGAAATGAACAAAAAAGTAAAAAAGTAAGATAACCTTCAATATGCCATGGCACTCTGCACCTGGCACAGTGTATAGCATCAAAAACAGCACTGGGGAATGGAAGCCTCTTGGTACCCATTACAGCTGAGATTGCCGGTATGCCTCTTTCTAGAGCAAACTGTACCTGTGCCTCATGCTCATCCTTTGGTGCAAACGACATCGTAAGAACATCTTTGTCGAATAAGTACCCTCCAAAGCTCGCAACTCCACATCCCACATCCAGAATTACCCGTGTTCTCTTTCCCCATGCAATATCACTGTGTGACTATAAAGAGAAAATAAATTTCATCAGCAAAGAATAATATATTGCTTGCGTTGAGTACACCTAGAATTGTTTGTGATATTATCAGTTCTATGTTCTGTGATTTTCTATGTTAAACTTCTTCAGCATCCACATCTGTTCATGAAGCCCATTGGGTATTTATTTTTAATCAAACCAATTAAGTGCTCTCAGAGGTTTTCTTTAACACATACACATCCCAGTTACATTTGGATCAGTTTAATGCTATGATATTATTACCATAGAATTTGGTACCTGATGGCCATTTTAACTGGGTGAAGGCAGTAGCTAGCAAGTACAGAAACATGGATGAAGGAAGTTATGAACCAGTAATTCTACTCCTGTATTCATTTATTTTAGGATCTTTGAGATGGTAGTCTTCTTGTCATGCTTATTAATACTCTTGTATCCAAAAACTAAGAAAAGGAGAGAAAATTAAAATATAATTTTGCAAGGGCAGAAATTTGAGGAATATACCGCTTGAATGACTTCAATGTAGTGTGAAACGCCATGCTTGAATTGTGTCCCACCACCAGGAAAGGTGAGGTATTCACCAGAGACCTTTATCCAATTTTGGTGTCCTTTATACTGTACTAGCTGGGTGTGGGGTACATTATTGTACCATATCTGACACAAAAAAACCAACAAAATGAATAACTCGACAATAATATCCAGCAAAAGCACATTATAAATTAAAATGAATAAAGCTAGAGTGAACTTAAGCTCAACAATGTGGTTCATGCCTTCATGGGCATAACCACAGAAATTGTCGGTTCAGATTCAAACAATGAGTTTTAACAATCTATCTACTTCACGAGCCTACATTTACACTCCAATTTTCTTTTATTTTCTGTTCATTATGTAGATGATTAAGAGATTAAAATAATGAAGGTTGAAAATCCTTTTGGTGCATTCACTTTTCAACAGTTTTTTTACCTCTTGATCTTGTGCAAACAAACTCGAAAAATGATAAATTTCGAACTCATGAAGTAGATCAAGATCAACAATTTGAATTTGTCATTTCAAGCCAATCGAACTGTTTTAGAAGTTAAACTCACAAACCCCTTTGGTGAACTTAAAGCTCACCCTATCTTTGATTAAAAAAAATACATCCACATTGATAAATGTACCTTATCCCTGCTAATTGGCCACTTTATTGGGCTTTTATACCCGTTTGGAAGTGGTACCAGACAAATGGGACCCAATTCAGGACAATGCCTCTCTCTATGCTCATAGTGTTTTGTACTTCGAAGCTTCTTTATCGCCTTTACATTGTCAAGACATGGTATGTAATCGGCCCCAGCTGTGACATTACATAATTTCCAGCTATGACTAAATTTTTTATCTGGGATAGATAGAGAATTAGGATTTGAGTTTTGAATCTTTTCCTTCTCATTCTTTGATTCAGTATCTTGGGTTAACCATGAACTGGTTTGGGTACTCGTCTCATTCAAGAGCTCCGCCTGGGCCCCATCTGGCAGATTTTCTATCATTTTTTGCCCAGCTTCTTGTGATTTTTTCTCCTTCTCAGTATTTTCTGATTCCGGGTTATCATTCATTTTTTTTAAGTTCTCTTCAGTACCATTGATTGTAATACTACCAGATCCATCTAGAAAATAATTTTCTTCTACTTTTTGGGAATTTTCATCTTTTCCGGTATTTTCAGAGTCCAGCTCATCATTTATTCTTTCCAATGTTTTCTCAGAGCCATTTTCTAGAACTGAAGTAAGGTCTTTATTGTTACTCCCCTCCTCATTCCGATTCGGTTTCTCTTCTATCCTCTGCACAGGATTCTCTTTAAATTCTTCAGGTTTATTACCAGAATTGCCCTCAGATAGATCCGGACCCGAATCTGCTGGCAGCTTATTATCTCTATTTTCTGATCTGTTGCTATCTGCTAGAGTGAACTCCACTGGAACCACAGTTGCTGATGTCATCATCCATACCCCGACCAAACAGAAAGCAACAAATAATACAATGGTGATACCAGAGCAATACGAAGAGCTCTTCCTGGTATCATTTCTTGGGCCCCGCTTGTCAGATGCCATTTCTTCGCATCTAAATCAATCCTTCTGAGTATTATCTGATTTTAAAAGTATAAACAGCAAATACAAGTGAAACAGTATTAACGGATCAGCCTGTTGTTTTCTTTCCTTTTCATACTTTACATCTCAGACTAGCGTGTGCTAGTGTTTGATAATAAAAACCTATATTAATTCAAAATACAATAATGAAATCCTAAATTATCGTTTAATAGAATTTTTTTTGTTAATAACTGTGCATTAAACCTAATATAGGAGCATAACCTGCATAAGGCCTAGATTAAGTGCTTTGAGAATAATGAAATTGTTGAAGTGATGTAAATGAGAGAAATTAAAAATCAAGAATCAAGAAAAATCTGGAGGAAAAAAAAACATATAGAAAGCAATTTCTAAGACAGAAGCATGTAGACGATCTGATTAAGATCAAAGAAAAAAGAAATGCCAGAACAGAACCTAAGACCTTTAGTTCGTAAAAGATCTAACACACAAAACAGCAGATCAGACGCGAATGGAGGCCATGTCAAATCATAATTCTTGCCTTATTGGACAGAAAAGGACAATAGTAAACGTAAACGACAGATATCAAAAGAAAAACACTAGAATTACCAAACGGTAAATCTTACAAGAAACAAACAAAAGATCTTTACCTCTAATAACCTGAAATCGAATTCGAAATCGCAAGAAGGTAAGGATTAGTCAGCCCTTTTCAAATTTTGACTTGTTCTTATGATAATCAAACAGAAGATCGATGTGAGGAGTACGGATTCTTTATGATAATCAAAACCTCGTAACTGGTGTTAAATCCAGATCAATCGATGATTGGATGTATCTTAATTTTTTAAGGTTTTCCCCTTTGGATTCAACGGATGCTAGAAAGAGAAAGTGAGGCACAGCAAGTGACAGTGGGGAGAAGACTGGAAAGTCAAAGAGTCGACAACAAGTTAGTGCGAATGATTTATAAGGAGATCTCTTGTGGTAAGTTGTCGTTGAAGAGTAGAATTAGGATAATTTAGCATTTTTTGGAAATTTTTTATAAACCATAAATACAAAAAGAGGAGCAAATGCATTCAAATTTTTATGCTCTCATTTACTTCCAATTATTTATCTCTTTTATTTTTATTTTCAAAGTTCGAATAGTCGATCCGGATCGTTCAACATGATCTTCATAATAAAATATGCTTGGAGACCAAATTTTATATTTTTTGGAATTTGTTTACTATTTTTTAAGATAGATATAAAATCATTGTTTTAAGGAGATTTTGGACCATCCGATAAAGTGATTTTGTATCTATCTTAAAAAATAGTAAAAAAATTCCAAAAAAATATAAAATTTGGTCTCCAAGCATATTTTATTATGAAGGTCATGTTGATCGGTTCGGACTTTGAAAATGAAGATAAAGAATTGGGAGCAAATGGGAGCATGAAATTTTGGGTTCATTGGAACCCTCCTCATAGAAAAATTAATTTTAGAAAACTAATATGATTGTTTCTGAATTTAGAAAAACATAAGAATCGAGAAAAAATCTCGGTCTGAATTTTTTTTTTCTTCAAACTCAAAATACATCTCGGTCTCTAATATTTTTCAAATTTTTTTTATTCTAAGTCACATCTAATGCTCCAAACATATATAAAAGCATCATTCGGACAAACATAAACCAAAATTTATCCGAAGAAAAGAGGTGCACGCTATTCACATATTCGATTTTTTTTATTTATTTAGAAATTATAACCTAAAAATCAACTAAACCAGTCAATAGGAGAAAAAAATCAATAAAAATGGTTTACACCGGTTTCCCAAACCAATGTGGAATTAAAGGCCTCTTCTGCATCGAACTCTGAAACCGGTGCAGAAAATTTCTAACCCGGTTGACCCATGTCCCCACCAGGCTGTGGACTCGCCACAGAAAATCCACAAAAAACTCTGCACCGGTTTGGGAATCAGCTTGGGTTGAATTTTTTTCCTGCGAGTCGCGCCTCTGTCTCCTCTCCTTTCCTCCTTTCTTCCTCTTTCTTCCTCCAAACTCCTCTCGTTTTTTTTTTCTTTTATCCTCTCCAAATACTTCCCTATTTTTTCATTTAATTGTTTCAAAATTCTTGTATCGTCCAAGAGAGTTGGAAACTCTTTCGATCTACAATTTTAACAAGGTGAAAATCATATTTTTTTTATAATTTTAAATTTTGGCCGAATTAAATTGAATAATTTATTTAATTGAGTTTGTTTAGTATATTTATTCTTTTTTTGTGTAATTTAGTGTTGAATTAGCAATTGGCCTCAATTTAGTGTATATGTAGTATTAATTTGTGTAATTTAGTTTAATTTGTGACATTTAGTATTATTAGTGTAATTCGTGTTATGTAGTATAATTTAGTATTAGTTTGTGTTATGTAGTATAATTGTGTAATTTAGTATAATTTGTGTAATTTAGTGTAATTTAGTATAATTTAGTGTAATTTGTGTAATTTAGTATAATTTAGTGTAATTTGTGTAATTTAGTATAATTTAGTGTAATTTGTGTAATTTAGTATAATTTAGTGTAATTTGTGTAATTTAGTATAATTTAGTATAATTTGTGTAATTTAGTATAATTTGTGCTATGTTGTATAATTTAGTATAATTTTTGATAAATTTTCTAACAGGGTGAATGGATAATCTGAATTATCCAGAGTTGTTAAAATTACCACCACAGTACCACAGAGCATGGACAGTTCGTGATACGGTAATTTTTGTTAAATTTATTAATTATTTGTTTGAAATAAACATTATATGAAGTAATTGAAGGGGTTATAATGATTTAATTATTTTTGGCAGCCTAATGTAAAAGCACTCCAGATAAATAGGCATCATCCTACTATTGCTTACAACCGTCGGATGGACGATGCTCTGAAGAAGTTAGGATTGTACCAAATTGCTCGTCTTAATGATTGCAAGATTGATTCGTGTTTGATTACTGCTCTGGTTGAGAGGTGGAGGCCGGAGACCAATACATTTCATCTACCAATAGGTGAAATAACAGTGACGTTGGAAGATGTTGCATATTTATGGGGCTTACCGATTCAGGGTAATTAACTATTTAAAATTGTTTATCGGTTATTTTAATTAATTATTTTAAGAAATTAATTGTTGATTGTATAATTCTTTTAATTTGCAGGCGATCCAATTACTGGCACTAGCGATACTGATTGGAACCCATACTTAGAGGATGATCTAGGAGCTGATCCTGCGGATTTTTAAAATAACCTGGATGAGTCAATGCCATATAAATATAGGTGGTATCACCCTAACACTCCTGAAGAGCGATTGCAAGTCTCTGCTTATTCTATTAGACTGATATGGTTACGGACCAAATTTGCGGCACAATTAGGAGATGAAGCCGATGATGAGAGAGTTGCACAGTACACTCGAGGATTTTGTATGGATTTATTCGGGTCGGTTATGTTTCCAGATTCGAGTGCAGACGGAGTCCCTGCAATGTACTTGCAATTCCTGACCGATCTGGATGCTCCACGGTCATACAATTGGGCAGGTGCTGTACTTGCACATCTTTATCGAGAGTTATCACGTGCTTGCCTCGCTGGCTGGAAACAATAGCGGGGCCGATGTTGTTGTTACAAATTTGGTCATGGACTCGATATACTATTGGTCGACCTATGCCCCGGTTAAAGCCACCTTCCTTTGGCGGTGACGACGAGGATACGAGGAATGCATTCGGTGTGAAGTGGACAACTTTTCATGTGTGGACAGAAAACCCTCACTTAGGTAAAAAAAATAATTGTGGTTATAATGCGAGCACAGTACGATTAAATTATGATACCTCTTTTTTTATAATTATATTTCCTTTTTTTTGCACAGGAGGTACAACCACATACAGAGATTCGTTCAATAGATTAGCTGATGATACGGTTAATTGGCAACCTTACGATGAATACTACTATCAGTTACCTCGACATGTTCGGCAACAAAAGAGGTATTGGATGAGCTGCACCTACTTGATTCATTTTTGGATGGTGGAGTATTAGCATGCGCATAGGGTAATGTTTCAGTTTGGAAAGTACTAGGCAGTCCCGCCTCCTCCTCCTTTAGCATATGATGATATTTCTTATCTACAAGAAATGTGGCGTCACGATGCCAATTCAACAAAAGATGCTTGTTGGGCGGTTACTCATAGAGAGTTCATAGAGAAGCCTCCGGTACTCATTAAAGAGCGTAGAGTGTACGACATGACGATGCATCATCGGTATATGCATTGGTTCCATTTTTGTGGTATGAGATCAGTTTATATATCAGATAACAATCCACAAGATCTACAATTCCGGGCTCCCCCGCAGATAGGAGATGTCGCGACACTGGCTTACGTTCCCCACGGTCATAGGCATTCTCGTGTGGTGAGTACATTATTTTTTTAAAATTGAACTATATTTTTTTTCAATATTCATGTGCAATATGTCTTACTTTAATTGTATTATGCAGATTGCTCGAGAGATACAGTTTACGACACAAGCAATAAGCATGGTGAGAACCCCGGGGCAAATAGCATATGGCAAGCTTATGCTCGAGCATTCTCGTGATAATATGGAAGATATTGGTCAGAGTCACGTGTTTCGGGTTATACTCGAAAGTGCTGGGATAGGGTCAGACTTGGACCAAATTGATTTGAGTGATGATTACCCTGATCAGTATCCTCATCGCCCTCCAGGTGCGGAGCCTCCTCCAGAGTGGGACAACTCCATGAGAGGCACAGAATCAGGATCCATATCTCAGTTCATGCTCGATGAACTAACAGGAGGCATTAGTATGATGGAACCATCGACTTTAGATCCGGGACAGCTCACTGCAGATCCGGGTCCATCCACATCAAATCTACCTCGGGAGGCTCGTATAAGGACACAAACTAACCGGTACACTCCCAGAACGGACGCCCTCGGACGTCGAAGACGACAGCATTGTTAGCATATTTCGACTAAGTAAGTGCCAACTTATAATTTTTTAATAGAAAAAAATGATGCATTTCTGACGAATTCTTACAAACTTTCTTTATTTTTTTTTTTAGTGTGCAATGCCTCGACATGTTCTGTGCATGGAGATGAGATTTTGGTTTGAGAATTTCTGAATTTACGAGGAACTTGTTATTTTGTTATTATTAGCACATCGATAGTTTCACATTGATAGTAATTGGCAACCTTTAAACTTACATAATGTCATCATGAACAATAATACATAATTCATAAATAGTTAAAATGTCATTCGAAATAACAATATAATAAAAGTGTCGTTGGAAATATTAAGAATACAATAAAAGTGTCATCATAACAATACAATAAGATACATTAAGAGTCATCAAGAGCGTCGAGTTGATGAAGTCGATGCACCTAACACAAAATGAAAACAATTTAGTTCAATTTAAAATAGATATCATGCACATTGTTTGTCCATTGAATTTTTAAATTTTTATACCTGAACGTCTAGCTTTAGAAGTCTGTTGCCGAATCCTGGTAGGGGCCTCCATTTTGTCCATTGGCATGCACATTCGTTTTGTGTTTTCTCCTACCCTTATTTATTTTGTTTGGATTTGGCCTTATGATGGGCCCGTGACACAATGGCCAATCCCGTGCATTTCCAAATCCCTTGAATTCTCCAGACCAGGTGTTTATATAATTTTGTAAGCTAAAATATGGACTTACATAGTCGTTATGATTTAAATTTCTGAAGAAGCAAACTGCAAGAACATGGTTACATGGGATGCCTGTTAATTGAGGTCTCTGACACACGCATGTAGGCATTCCTTCTGGAGGAAAGGTAACACTATACTTGATTTCGCCTCGAACACCCTACAATTAAAAAAAATCAGATTTCTTGCATTGATTTGAATTTAAAAAATAGTACATATATATGGCACTAAGGAATGGTTGACTTACCGTTTGAAGAAGTCCATCTTTATCGACAACCTCATAGTTGTTGTGGCCAGCATACATCGGTCTGACTTCGTGCTTTCTTGCTTTTTCCCTACGACGATGTAAAAGTAGTGTAATGTTCAAGGAAAAATCCAATCCTGTAGCCTCCCACCCAAACGCGGCCTCCCATCTATCTACAAACCAGTCGACGCACTTGTAAAATGTTTTCTTAACAAGTGCACACACATGTAGTTGTCTGGCCACCTTGAAGACACTGTTTAGTACCTCAGAGCCACTAGATGTCATTATACCCTATCAATTAAGGACTCCATCATGCACTTGTGTCCACTTATGCAGAGTCAAAGGCTCTACATCATTGCTGCGATTTCGTTTACCAATTTTTATGATGTATTCGTGTGCTTTGGTATCTCTTTGCTTAATTATATCCATCCCCTCTTCAAATCTCCAAATTTTTTTTTGCAACAAATTTCTTGAAAACCGTGCGGAGCCACTTCTGAGGGAATTTTTTTCAAACATTTGCAGTAATATGCTGTGAACACAATCGGTGGACAACTTCATTATTTTTCTCGCACCATCCCAGATTGGGGGCCTCAAACACCCCTCGTATAGCAAGGTGCTGGTCCAATAGAACACATATTTTTCCTGGACCGACAACATTAATACGCAACCAATTCATAAACCAACCCCAATTGGGGAGATCCTCCTCTTCACAAATTGCAAATGCAAGTGGCAATAGTTGTTGCTCTGCATCATAAGCACAAGCCATAAAAAGTTTATCTTTGTATCTTCCGGATAGGAACCCGGCATCAACACTGATAACGGGTTGGAGATGAGGCCATGCTTGAATACACGGCCCAAATGCCCATGCAACTCGGTTGAAAAATATTAATATTATACTTGTTCGATGGTTCATGTTCAAGTAGATACTGTGTATCTGGGTTAGATGCTTTGATGGCACCCAAAAGCAATGACAGCAGTTTGTAAGACTTCTTCCAGCTCCCAAACATGTCAGCCATTGCAAGTTCCCTACCTCTCCACAACTTGTTGTACGAGGGTGTTACTATCCCAAATTTCACCTTAACTAAATGCCTGACCGTTTTAATGCTTAACTCCAGATCTTCTTGATAACCAGATTTAATAATATCAGCAATTCTTCTTGCAGCCATTTGTGCATTATCCAACTTTTCAGCATTTCCAAAACATGTGTGGACATATGGGTTGGTGGAAATTGTCCATGCACCTGTTGGTACTACCGTTGCATATAATTTCCATTTGAATTTAGAATATCTACATGCAACTCGATACTTAGTTTTGCTGTTGTTTAGGGTGTCTAGCTGTATATTTTTGGGTAGGTGAAAATCTCCAAGTTCTGATACTAGTTTGGCTTTGGATTCGAACATTTGACCTTCAGCAAATTTTTCATCTAATCTAGGGGGTTCCTTAAGAAATGCACGATCTGTGTATGACATCGGCACATCATTGTAGAATGAGGAACATGGATGCCTAAGACCTCGATTGATGAATGGGATCGACTTGTGCCACTCTTTCAATATTTCCCGAGCATTCATTTCGGCCTCATATTCGTCCATATCTGAGTCTTGCCCTTCAGCCGAATCATCATTATCAAAAGAACTTGTATCAGAACATGCATTTGGGTCTGATTGCTCATTAGGGTCATCACTGGTCTGAACTACAGGTGTGTCTGTGGTTTCGGGTACACTGCCCGAGTAAGGATCAAAGTCGGTCTGAACCGACAGTGTGTTGCTCCCTCTAGGCAAACTATCTGGGCACGGATCATAACTGGTTTGGTTTGTATGTTGCTGCGCTTCAGCTACCAATTCTATAACCTTAAATCCGGCTACTTGAGGTGCAGTTTGTTTAATAGCATCCCAAGTTTCCTCATTTTCTATCCGAAATAGAGAGAAATGGTACGATCCAGGTGGTCCCGTGTTCAAACGTGCCCTGATTGTCAATTTGACTCGACTCGGAAGCAATTCAAGTCCAACATATATTTGTCATCTTACAACAGCAAAACTAGTAGAATCGGAAATAGTAAACGTAAATGCAACCCCTATGTCATAACCAACACCGGTTGGAGTGTTTTGGAGGTTACCACCATAATACACATTGATCAATAACAGAGACATTTTGCTGAACAAAAATAAACACTAAAATCAACTCAAACTAATTTTTTAATTTTATAACACTAAATCAACTCAAACTATTTTTTAATTTTACAACACTAAATATCAACCTAAGCATAAAAAAAAACTTACAGTAATGATCAGAAGAAGCTGCTGAGCACAATGGCGATGGCGATCTATTCATATGACAAATCTTGAAATTTGATTTAAAATGATGAAAAATATGAAAAAAAAGAGAAAAACGAGAGACAGAGAGCAGACAGAGAGTTGGAATGGGGAAGAAGAAGTTGGCGGACGTAAGTGGAAACATTTCTGCACCGGATTGGAAAACCGGTGTGGGTATTTCTTGTGTACACTCCCGTGTGGCGCTGTGGTAGAGCAGAAATTTTCTGCACCGGTTTCGGGTCCGGTGCAGAAGAGGCCTTTAATTCCACACCGGTTTGGGAAACCGGTGTAGACCATTTTTATTAATTTTTTCCCCCATTGACTAGTTTAGTTGATTTTTAGGTTATAATTTCTAAATAAATAAAAATCCACATATTCACATGTAACACTAAAAGACATTTAATAATAAAAAAAGAACACAAGTGTCCAAGTTCTCGCGGATTAACCTCCAGTGGTCATGGACTGGATGAATCCAGTTCCACTAAAAGGCCTTATTAAGAAACTAGTATCGTGTCCGTATGTTGCAACAGTGACATATTATAAGATTGAATAGAATATTAAGAAATTTTTTTGTTTGACATTCACACAAAATATAGAAAAAAAAATATATTTAAATAAAAATAAAAGGCACAAATAAAAAAAAGAAAATTCAAATAATAAATAACAATAAAAGAAACAACAACAAATATAAAAAACGGATAAAATATAACATGAAAAAAGTTCTTGAATTAATTGTCAGTATAATCCTCTTCGATGTAGTCCCACATTTATGAAAATGAATAAACAAAATATGAAAAGTAGATTACAATTGCTCAAATTGAAAACATATAATAAAATAATAAAATTAGAAATGTTAAATTAATATGGTTTATATTTTATTTCTCGCATAAGTACAACAATATAAGTACTTGCTCACAAAATTACTAAGCATAACTATCACCTAGAAAGTAAATGTAAAACTTAACTAACATCTTTCAAACCTGGTCAAAACTCATAATTTAAATTAATTTTCAAATTAGCCCCTATTGCATAAAAAATATGTACCAGTAAACAATGAAGGAACTGGTACCACTCCAATTCAAAAATTATTAAATTGAACTTATAAGTTTTACTGCATAATGCTTCTCGTCTTGTGCTGGCCGTGGGGTTGAGAAATTTAACACAAAACACAATACAATTTAATATCTAATTTTCTCCACAAGCAAGATAAATCATTAAATGATTCAAATATGTAGAGGAGAAATGATCTATCAAGAAACAAAATTGGGAAAGATATGGTTAAATGATTCAAATAAAAAATTTCTCTACAAATATATTTTTAATGGAAATTATTTTAACGATGAAAATTTCTCTATAGATAATTTCTCTACACGAAAGTTTTAGATATTCTTCATTTTCTCTCCAGATCGGAAAGATATAATTGTTTCTATCAACACAAAATATGCTCTTCATCTATTCGCAAAGATACATAACTCTAATAAAGATTATTTCTCCTCTTGACACAATGAATATAACATATCTGAAAAAAATAATTTTCTCTACATATTTGAAAAGATTGAATAATTTCTATTTTTATTGTCGAAAATATAGAGGAAGAGAAGAAATGAAACAGAGGAAACGAAAAAAATAAGAAAATAATTTAATTGCAAGAATCAGAGATAGCTTTAAAGAGAAATAAGAAAATAGATCACTAGGGATTCATTCAATTTTAATTGTGACAAACTATATAACAGTATGTGCGGCGAATATGTTTTAACTAAATTTAGATTTCTACACATAAAACAAATATATTTAATTAAAAGAAGATAGATTATGTGATTTGAGAGTTGATATTAAATCCGAAAATTAATCTTTCAACCTCAGTCGTTGGTGGATCATGACAACTATATGCATGATATATTGATATAAAAATGGAGATATATCTTTGATTGACAAGCCCTTTTCTTTCGCTGTTAAAAGTTTATGGAACTTGAGTTTAGTCACGATTATATAAAATTTAATTCATACCATCAAAAAGCAGACTAACAAGAATCATATTCTTGATCATAATTTAATTATTTTTTGTTCATTCATAATTTCAATGCATATAGATTAGCTAGGGATGCTAATTAAAGACATATTTGTAGAGAAGTATGAAGTAAAATTACCAATTTATAGAGGCCACTTTGTCCTTTTTTTATATTATTGTTTCAGAAGGAAATGAAAAATACACACCATGTTATATAGTATTGTAGTACCAAAAGTATAAATGTCCCCTAATCTTGATTGGAGGCAGACACCTCTAATAAAATAAGTAATTGTATTTTACAATTTAAGTTTATCTTCCATTTTTTAAATATTATAATATTTTCTTTCAAATCATCCAATTTAAGTTTATCGCAAAAAAATATTGTTTCGTTTGCATAATCTTTCCCTTTCACATGTTATAGATGCATGTATTAGATAAATAAAATAGTTAGATATGTATCATGAATTATTATTTACTAGTATTATGTTTGTGCGTTGTAACAGAAATATATTATAAGAGAACAAAAAATATCATACAAAATGATATATTTTTATATAAAAAAATTAAACTAAATGACAAATAAGATTTCTTAAATGACATATTAAATTACATCTACATATAAATAACATTTCTTAAGTGATACATTAAATGACATAAATTATTTTTCTTTTTAATATATTTTCATAAAAAAATATCTCAAACAAAATATATATTAAATGACAAATAACATTCCTCACTAAAAAATAGAAAGAAATGAAAACACGACCAATTAGTTATTAATCAATTCAAAAATTCCTTAAATCACATTTAAAAAATAGAAAGAAATCATGACCAATTAGAAATATGATACAATTTGCATGTGAAAAGTACGTGTGACAAGTATGTGTCTAAATAAATTTAGACTTCTACAGATAAATAACAAAAAAAATACATAGAATCATAATATTTTATCGGAGGGCTAATATTCAATCCGAAATTTCATCTTTTAATCAAAACCGTTGGCGAATCAAAACATCTATGTGCTTAATATAAAAATAAAGATAAAAAGTTCAATCATACTGGTTATCCTAAATGCGTTAATATTTTGATTTTTAAAATTACCATTAGCAACCCTCAACCATCCTTGTTTTATAAATTCTCCATGATTTTATTATACCCTAATCAAAAATATAATAATAGTGTGACTTTCCAAAATAAATTATTATTATTATTTTGCGCACAAACAGCTAACATTCATCATATGGACGGAGTACAACAAAGTTTTTATACATATATGTAGTGTCCTTAACAATATATGTAGATGCATCCATAGTAAATTCATTAATTGAAAAATAATCTATTTACCTACTGTAAGATATAATATATACAATAATAAGAATTAGGCTATGGTGCTTCATAAAGTAAAACAAGTTTTTACTCTATGACACTATATTTTCATTTTAAAAATTCAAATAACCGATTCAAACTGTTCAATATGTTCTTCATATTAAAATGTGCTTGGAGACCAAATTTTATATTTTTTTGAATTTTTTTTATATTTATTAAGCCACTTTGAAAATCGCAGATCCGATAATTCAGAAATTTTTACTATTCACAATGGATCTGAGATTTTCAAAGTGACTTAATAAATAGTAAAAAAATTCCAAAAAATATAAAATTTGGTCTCCAAGTACATTTCAATATGGAAAACACATTATGCGGTCCGGATCGGCTATTTGAACTTTGAAAATGAAGATATATCATAGAATACAAACGTGTTTTACTCTATTAAGTACCATAGTCGGACTCACAATAATAATATAATTTACAAGAACATATAACACAACTTAACAACCCTAAGCATCATAGTTCATAATTTGAACTATAATTTCAATAATTATGTGGAGCATGCAACCAATTAATCAGTTTTGGCGACCAATTTAACGTTCTAAATGTGACATCATTATTCATAATTTTGATGATTATGTACATTAAAAAAACCTATAACCAAATCTTTCTAAAAATTTATTTAAAGCTGTTAGAAGAACTGCCATAATGGGTTTCTCCAACTCCATGATAAAATGAAATGGAGAGCAGTTGAGATTAAGAAATGGAGAATATTTCCGGTTTTATTTCTTTCTGTGGAGCACTTTCACGCGACAGATCCTCTCCAGTTAATTTCCCGTCTCTCTCTCTCTCTCTTCCCTTCTCCTCATTTTCGCACACAGTGCTACCTTCATATCCCACTGTGTCATCTTCACCAGAGAATTCGAGACCTGTCTATCTCGATTTATCGCCATTTGGAGATAGCTCTCATGGTTTAAGCTCTAAGCAGCTCGAAGAGGTATGTTTGGTTTAAATTTGGCCTTTTATTTTCTCTCTCTTATTGAAGCCACATGCGTATAGATGAGATGAACCGAAACATCGAAATTGAAACAAAAATCTCGTAATTTCACCTGATATTAGTTAAAAGTTTGTGTTTTTCGGATTAATTTGAGTTGAATGTGCGTTCGAGACTGTAATTGCGTGTTTATCTTGTCTAGTTATTGAATAACTCCAATTGATGATCTTTCGATTTAGGTGGTTGATTGCTGTCACGAATGGTTGGCTTTCTCTGTAGCCTTATAGAGTAATATTTTAGTGTGATGGCTGATTTGGATTTTATTCTGGCGATTGCATGGTAACTGGGGTAAATGTGGTCTTTTGTTTCAATTTTGTACTGGATTTAGGGATAAATTGTGCACTGGTGTGAAATTTTTGCTAAAAGTGACAACCTTGTGCTATGTTCTACTAACAGTCAATTGTTCTTTTAATTTATTATTAACTTGGATTAGTTTGTCATCAATTTTGGATATTTTGTTCAAACTCGGGGACAATTGAAGCTAGTAGAAGTTACCCTTTCCCTTGTTGTAGATCGGCAAAATAACTTTAATTGGTCTTCAATTTTGTGAAAAATTAAAACCCATTTTCGCAATCACCAATTTCGACTTTTGATAACTTTTTGAGGGAATTAGATGCAGTTTTGTGTCTCCATTCTATTGGATTTAGAATATGTCATATCTGAGCGTAAAATATATCTGTTACATTCCTCCAGAATATACCTGAAGTAGAATCTTTTTATGAGATTATGATACGAATTTTAAAATTACTATACTTTTAATGCCTCAGGAGGTAATAAATTCTCTATTTGGTGATGGGAGTGAAGGAAGAAGAAAAGACACAACCAAATGCTGATATCATCACCTCCAAAAGTATCACGGGCTCATCCTCTCCAGTTCATAGTCAGAGTCTGGGCCCTGCACGCTTGTCCAGTTCCAGCACAGAAAGTGATGCGGGTCAGTCCATGTGCCGGGTCTGTCACTGCACTGAGTCTGATTTACGAGGTGAAACAGCCTTAGCCTTTCTAGGCATCATTCCCCCTTTGCGAGAACAACCTGAAATTCAAAAATTAAATCCAAATTCAAACTCAAACTCGATTTCGAATGAAAAATGCGCAACTAAAGATACCTCCTTTGTCAAGCTAGTGAGCCCAGATGGGGAGATCTTTGTATGCAGCGAAAGTGATATTGAGTCGGGACCCACATGCCTAGAGGATTCTTTAACAGATCTAGGTTGCTCTTGCAAGAACGAACTCTCCCTCGCTCACTACGCATGTGCTCTAAAATGGTTCATCAGCCATGGATCTACAATTTGTGAAATATGCGGGACGGTTGCAAAAAATGTTAGGATGGCGGATTTCAAAAAGGTTCTGGCTTCTCTAAAAGACTACGATGAGTTACGCACAAGTATAATCACAGGTGGGTTGACCCATTTACGGGTTGAGAATGGGAATCCGGGCGTAGACCCAGATGCGGTGGCAGGTATAAGGCGGCAGAGGCTCAGTGAGATCTCAGCTTGGTTCAACCCGCGTAACTCTAGTTCGGTAGTTGCGGTTTCTCAGGGGCAAGATGAGTTGCATGTGAGTAGCCCCAGCAATGGTGAAAATGTAAATAATGGAGAGCACTGGAGGGACAGGCCTGGATGGGATGCGAGAGAAAATATGAGACGGGGACTGGAGGGGACAGGGGCATTTGTTGCCATGGGACTCATTTTAACTATTCTAGCATGGCTTATTGCTCCTCATGTTACTAAAGTTTGTCTCTTTTCCCTTTTAGAATTTTCTGAACTTTTTCTTTTTCATTTATTCTTGATTTGTAGGACATTGTATTGTATGCTTAGATAGTTTATTATAATTATCTTGCCCTTTTAGAGTTAAAATTGCCCAAAAAGGCCTCACAACATCTCTGTCGTTCAAAATAACTGTATTGTAATGTAGAATAATGTTAAGGAGACTTTGATTAATGAGGAGAGTTCAAGAGCCTCTTGTTTTATGTGCCTCAATATGCCCCGACCTTTTAATGTGTAATAATAAAGAAAATCTAAAACTCAAATTAATGTATAAAACCGTTTAGATATGATCTATATTACTTTCTCTACATATAAAACCATTTGATTCTCTACTGTAGTAGTAGCATGACAGTACTAAACTATAGGTTCATTTTGTCATTTGATTTGTACATAGTATTTTAGTTATTAGCGGTGCACTATTTCTTTTGCAACACTGATTAGGCCTAAATACCTACTATATGTTCAATGTACAGACAGGTGCTGTTATTGGAGTACACCTACTTCTTGGCGTATTATGCAGTTTGACCCTTGTAATCTTCCTTCGATTTGTAAGTGTACCTCTTTTTTCCACAACATATATTTTTACCAAGCTAACAAATATGTAGATCTATAAGACCGAAGTAATTACCTTTTGGAGTTTATTATCAGGAATACTATCTCTTCCGGGTTTGAAAAACAACTTTATTCTGACAAAGTTTACATAAACACATGACAGGTAGTACCAAGAGCAAAGTACGGGCCCACCCGGTACTGGGTGGTTTCGTTCGCATTTTTATTTTTGGTGTTTGGAGTTTGGATTTCACGTACTCGTAACATTCGTTCCTCCTAAAGTTCACATGAAAGAAAAAAAAATTAGAGTAATAATTGTCTCTGCTTTCAAGTTGGATACATAATTGGAGGGAGATAAGTAGGTTGTAAATATGAGAGATTTGGAGCACATCACTTTGAATCCAACAAGCTGTGATTTTTTTTTTTGGGTGTTTTGTTTGTTTTATTTTACTTGTGTATCGTTTGCTTATAGTTATGATCTGTCTTGGTTGTTTTGATTATTTCTTTTCTCTCTTTGGAGATTTTTCCCTGAAAATAAGTTTTTAAATATATTGCAGTGTTATACTTAGAACACCCAAATTTTTCCATTTTATGTGCCACCACTTTTGTACAGGGGAAAAAAAATCTACAACATCTTAAATCATAAATTTATACACACTCAAGAAGTATTACATCTCACCATCTCCTATGGTGGATTCTCCTCCCATGTGCCTTCTGCACAAATCTCGATGTATTGGTAACCCTAATATTATGCACAGAGCTTCCATGCCTATGTCTAGGCCTCGGCTCTCTCTCATCCATGACAATTGAATGCTTGCTGATCCCGACTCTGATCCTGTGGGACCGTGGCTTCAGTGACCTCTGCATGTAAAGCCTCCTCCTATTATCCGTCAACTTTTGTGAAAAGGTCCTTCCGAAATTGACATATCGCGCCTCTTCTATGTTGTCTTCAGTGGTTGAACTTGAGTAAAGATAATCCTCCATTTCAATCTGTCTCTGTTCTTCTCTTATTCGCCGAACTCTTTTTATCTTGTACCAGAGGTACATGCATGTATATTCACTTGCATAGAAGCATGATGAAACACATGCACGTAACATCCTGCTGAAACCTCGACCGATGCATTTGCATATGCCGATCTTGTATAATAGGTAGAGGAATAATAGCACTGCATCATGAACATTGTTTTTAATCAGGATAATTTGAATTTGATTGCTTTTCTATAGTTTATTAAAAGAAAAAGAAAAGAAGGAAAAGGAAACTATAAAAAAAATGGAAACAAACTAATGTGCATACCCAAAATAAAAAAATAAAAAATGGAGTTTTAGAATGCCAGTGAAATACTATAGCCTGTGGGCCAGGTGTTGATGAACTGGTACCAACATGTACAGTAATGTAGTAATCATTGGTTTAAAAGATTTCATTGCTTTTAAAGGGTATTAAGCAAAAGTTTTTTTTAAAATATAGATGACATGAGACTGATTAAATGTAAGTTACCAACGTAAAGAAGGACTAGCACAGCGAGTAGCTTAATTAAATTTGCCACGCAGAAATTCTCAATGTAGCATATCAGATCCCATGTCGATCCACATACTGAACTGGTAAAATATATCAGTTACATAATTGAAGTTAGTAAACTTCAGTGAAATATCAAGATATTGCAAATCTGTTTAATCATAAAAAATAACAGACTGGTACACTAAATTTCACTAGATGAGCAGTAAATATCAGGACTGTACAACTATGCTGATATGAGGTGTTATTTATTATTATTTTTTGTACCAGACTGGTATAGCAGTAACATGGTTCCATTTTAAAATTTCAATATAGTCCCTATTACCTGCAGGATTTACCAGAGAGGAAGTCTAACGGTGCTCGAAATAGATCACTGATAGCTTTCGTAAAACTTGATATTAGTGACCCCACAGCATTTCCCATTTAATTTCAAATTTCAAATTCTTCACACACTAAACTTTTTTCTTGAAGTACCTGAAAAAATTGAACTTATATCAGATAACATACTCTGAACAACAAGTACTTGAGTTTATGAACCGACTTTGCCATAATTTTAGAATCTTAAATTAACCAGTAAAAAGAATCTCTTGAAGAAGAGTGCGTGTATTTAATTATATTTCAACTTAATCAAACGGATTTGGTGCCAAAAATCTTTCACAAATGGTACTAGAAAACACCAAATTTGCAACGCTTTAGTTGCACACTAAAGCGTTGTTTCATGGTTAGACACGGTTTAAGTAAATTTGGCATGGAAAAGAAAATGAAAATTTGAGAAGAATTCACCGACCCAAATTATGTAATGCTTCAAGCAGTTTCTTGATTTCTTTTGCTTTTTCTCTCGCGAGAACTCCTCTACTTGGGGTACTATTTAATTATTTATTTATTAAAAAAGAAAACAGTAAATAAAATGAAAAATGAGAAGTGCGAGTGATATATATAATCACACCCCTCTGATGTTATTTATTGTGCAATTATACCCTTGAACTTTTAATAATGACAATCATGGTCTCCACGCTCTTAATCTTTGGATATCAAATTACAGTTCGACTTCTATTAATTTTGACGGACATCTTTGCAACGAAATGATTAAATATTTCTTGGTAAATTCTCATTTTTGTTATTCTCTCTTATGATAGTAAGAATATATGTAAATATATATATATATATTTTTGTTCTTTAGTTTATTGAAAAAAATGTAAAAAAGAACAAAATTTTTTGAAAAGATTGCAAGAAAAAAAACTTCAATGAGAAAATATTGTTGGAAAAACTGATTGCGTGATCCGACATGATATGACTGAATTAGTTTGCGTGACGTACTCTGTCATTTTCGATCGAAGAGAAATATGTCAAAGCGACACGCAGATAAACAAGTCGCGTAAATTACATCACGCGACAGACACATATTACATAACGTGTCTTCTCATAACTCAAGACGTGTCGTGACAGAACTAATAATAATGCTCTGACTAATTTTCTTCAATATTTTCAGTTTGAAGATAGCGTACGTACATAATTTCGTATTATGTGACAAGACTAAATCACATGATTAGATAAATGTAAATGTACACAGTATAATCGTTTTCTTTAGTAATATGAAAAAAATGAAGACATATTCCAAGAAAGAATTTACACAGTTTGACGTTCAAATGCATCATGATTTTATACTCCGATATGCTTCATATCTATTATTTTCGTTTTCAAAGTCTGAAGAGTCGATCCGAACAACTCAACTTGATCTTCATAATAAAATATTCCTAGAAACCAATTTTTTTTATTTTTGGGAAAATTGGTTATTTGCCACTCCAAAACCTTCAAATCTGAAAAATATCATTACAAACCTTCTTAAATTTGGTACAAATACACAATTTTTATACTTTTTTTTATTAAAAATTAATTGAAAAATACAGTTTTGAGATACGTATAATGAGGGATCTGAATGATATATAGAAAAATACAGAAAAATGTATCTCAAAATTGTATTTTTCAGTTAATTTTTAATAAAAAAAAGTATAAATATTGTGTATTTGTGCCAAATCTAAGAATTAACTAAGTTTAGAGTGGCATTTTTCAAATTTATAGTTTTGTGATGACATTTTTCAGATTTGAAGGTTTTAGAGTGGCAAATAACCAATTTTTTCTTTATTTTTTTACATATGAAACTTTTTCGGATGATTCAGAATCTCCTTAAAACAATGATTTCATATCTATTTAAAAAAATAGTAAAGAAATTTTAAAATATATAAAATTTGGTCTTCAAGCATATTTTATTATAAATACCATGTTGAGCGATTCGGATCGACTGTTTGGACTTTAAAAATAAAAATAAAGAATGTAAAACATATTGGAATACAAAATCATAATGCATTTGAATCATATGGAGTTGGAAATTTGCTATTCGGAACTGTAAGGCCACTTTTTCAATTTGCAGATAATTTGCTAATCTTATTTCTTCATTATCACTGTATATAATTTGCTAATCTTATTAATTTGCAGATAATTAGATAATCACGTTGTTGTCCTTTTTTGTGACCATCTTGGTTTGAATCTCATCTCCCCCTTAAATCTTCTTTTTGAATTCTGATAGATGTCCAACCAGTCCAAAATATGCGAATTTCAGCCAAAAATTGACCAGAATTTGATCCTATATGGGATTAATACTTGTGTGTTTCATTTCCTTGTCAGTTCAACAGATCTGACAATTAGGTGACAAACACCTCTCTTAATTTTTGAAAACACAGAAGTGTACAAAATTTGATGTGCCTAGTAACATGCATCATCAACAGAGTAAACACACAACTACATACGGTTTTGTTTTGATCAAATAACTGAAGTTGCTTCCATGAAATAACATCTAGATGCAATTATGGGTCAGTAGTTTTCTCAGGACTAGATTGCGATATTTCACAATACCAGAAAGCATCAGTCTCTCTCTCCCATGACAGATTCACGTAGTTCAATCTCTTCCTCCTACAATAATAGGTTCAAAAGGATAATATGGTAATTTGTTAGCAAGTTCATATGACTTAATAAGTTAATACTGCATTAACTGTTAATATAGAAATATTTGCAAAGAATATTTCAATTAGTCAGATAAAGTGGTTCATAAAGTTGTTCCAAATAAATGCTGATTTTACCCTTACATTGTTTCAGGTTTTGTTTTCTGTTGGCTCTATTGGCAATTAACAAAATATTGAGGGGTGTTTTTACTGGAACTCAGATGCAGTTAAATACAGCAAAACAAGAGTGAGGCTACGGTACTATACACAGAACATATTAGTCCGTACTCCGTACTATGGATCAATATCTTCATTTGCAAAGTCCAAAGATCTGAACTGTTTAACACAATTTCCATATGTAAATGTACACGTAGATCAAATTTTACATCTTTTAGAATTTTTTTTAATAAGATAGAAAATCACATGATCGAAAGACTATAGACGATTCAAAAGTAGTGATGTGACCATTTGTGTGGCGTGACCGGATACATCACGGCACGTGTGCCGGTCACGTGCCGTGACCATTTTATGTGACGTGACCATCTTTTGAAAATTTGGCATAGCAAGGCACATGGTCACGCGAGTCACGTGTAATTAGCACCATTAGATCTTGATCGAATGGTGAATCTTGAATAAATAACTTAAATTATTTAAAATAAAATAGGTAAATGTGACCAAATGTGACCGGTCATGGCATGCCTTCATTAGATCTTGATCGAATGGTGAATCTTGAATAAATAACTTAAATTATTTAAAATAAAATAGGTAAATGTGACCAAATGTGACCAGTCATGGCATGCCTTGGTCAAGGTGTGACGAAGTGCTGTGACCATCCTTCCGAATTTGATCACGATACGGCACAACACGTAAAAATCTGACTTGATCAAGGCATGACAGGTGACCGAAGTCACGGCACGACATATATTTAGATCCCTAGTTTGGACCTTGAAAACAAAGATATTGATCCATAGTTTGGATCAATCTGCACTATGCATAGTACCATAGCCTCACTCGTAAAACAATCATAATTTGTACCAGATTAGCCTGGACATGTGACTAAACATGCAAATGCTACTAGACAAGGATAAATTATCTAGATGCATAGATGTAAAGGAATCAAAGGCAAAGTAGTAAAAACAGACTAGAAGCAGGTAACATACCACCATAGCATTAAATTCAGTTTCTTCAGTGACTGCGTCTACTACAGCTGGATCATCCAATAAATCCTATTTTTGCACAGTACATTAGAAAAATATGTCCAGGTAAAACCAAAGATTATAAAAGGATTCAAATGGGAGATGAAAATATTAATTAGGCAACTTACATCATCTGCAATTTTTAGCACACCATCATTGTCCTACATAGAAAGTAAACAATGTAATTTAGAGTTTAAGCATAGCTAAAAGAACAATTTTCAAGTTATCTATCCCAGAAAGAACAAAAAAAAAAAATTTCAAATTAAACCATTCCCTAATTCAAAATATGAGATATTACGAGATAAATACATTTCATACTGATACTAGTGACCATGTTGCTAAAAGTAGAAAGGGATAAAATGTAAAACTTTAATGTGTGCAAGTTTAAGAGGTACCTTAACAGCAACAAATAGAACAGGATCGCATGGTGTGTAGATCATGTAGTGGCCCCCATCCTGAATACCACATTAATTTGATGTAACCATTAAATAAATAATTAATAAAAACAAATCGTCAACAAACAAATGAATCAACAAATAAAAAGTGTATCTTACATGATCGAAACAAGTAACTTCTACACCTTCAGAAGACATCCCATCTAGAGCGTCACCACCATCTGCCATTACAGAAAAGATTAACAAAATAGTTGTGTAGACACACTTCCACTTCTTGTCAATTCTTTTTTATTTATTACCTGTATTAAAATCAAATATAGCATCCTCACCATAGCAAAAACCTCCCCTGGCCGTCAAGCAAAAACTAATACAGAAACCCAAAAGACATGTAATAGGAACCAAAAAAGAAAAAGAGAAATGTTTTTATACGAATTGAGGCATGACAGTAATTACCCACTATTTACAAGATGCATATGGATTTTAGCAAGGGCATATTCTGCTGATGGAAACACCACATTTATTTCTTCATCACTCATCTGCCATAAAGCATGATACATTAAGTTTTTAATCCCATTTTGTGTTTCTTTATGTGTGTGTGTGTGTGTGTGTCTAGGAGAGAGAAATAGAGCATTACTGATGTCCATCCACTGAAATTAGCACTCCTTAATATCAGCACTGGCCTGAGAAAAAAAAATATATCTTTAAGAATTCAATGCATAAAGCCCTTAATAGCACATCAGTTACTAATATGTTTGCATCTACCCTTCCAAGAAATGACAAAAAATATTATCCAGTGACTAAGTATTTCCATTTAATACAGACACCTACGTAAAGAGGCTATTCAACGGTTTGTACTAAAAGAATTATGTAGTTCTATACAATATTGCAACTCCGCATGTGTAGTTTCTACACAGCCTGTCCCAAGCGAGGAAAAAGGAGGGGGGTTTGTGATAGGCTTGGTGAGCCAGCAGTAAAAAAAACAGCCTCTTTATAAAAATGAAACCCTCACAAATTGGACAGTAGTAGTACTAAGATGGGTGACCTCTTGGGAAGTCCTGTGTTGCTGATTTCGGTTGGGTTTCATTTCTAGTCTACCCCAACTTACTTGGTAATAAAGTCTTTGAAGAAGAAGAAGAAGAAGTTCTATACAATATTGCAAGTATACCCATCATGACAATATTAGGTAAACTTCTCACTTCCACCAGGAGAGTGGATGACAATATAACATATTTAAATGGAGGATTATCTTTACTCACATATCAACTGGGCAGAGAACCATGCAGTCATGTCCTTGCGAACTTTTAAATACTCGCCTAATTACACATTCTAGCGGCCAATTATTCATTGGATCAACCTGCAGTTAAAACTAAATTTTGTAATTATTCTGCTAATTCTCATAATAACCCAATATTAGTCACCATAACATCAATTTCTAAGAAAATTAATTTACACATTATCGATTACTGAAAATGATTTGTACGTTGTATACGGAATAAATAACACATTCTATAATCTAATAAACAGCATAATATCTTTATGTACTTCACTGATTAGGTCAGGTTCTGGTACAAAAGTAACAATCTTAGATATGAATGCACTGGAAAGCTTATCAAAGCTGAGTACCAGTAAATTACATTTAGTCTGATAAACCCTGGGAATAATAAATGAAGCACTCACGATTGAAACTAGTCTTTTATTAGAGACCATGAGAACCTTCCCTTCTGGGTCAAACACGAAGCCAGCTGGCGGCTTGGGCAAAGGCGCAGCAGCCATGTCATCATCAACATTATAATCCTCATCGTCATCTTCCTCCACGTCGCGAAATCTCCTCCGTCCACCGGCCTTCCTCTTGTCTGGCCTCCTCCGATTCTTCACTGGCGCTACTGCCCGTGTTTGCTCGTCCTGGTTAACCACGCGGAGTGGGGCCACAGAGCGCCACGTGGCGGATTGTGTGGAAATCCGTGGAAATTGGCACAAGGAGAGACTGGCTCGAGTAGGAATTTGGAAAGTAATTGGATTGGGAGAGGTGGTGTGAAATGATATTGTTGTCATTTCCTTGTGTTATTTTTTTTTATTTTTAAGCAGGGTTTTGCGAGGTTTTGCACATTTGCTCAAGGGATTTTAAGGTGGATTGGATTATATTATTACTAGAGAGGCGAAACCCCTCACTCACTCACGATTCACGAACACCCTCCTATAGTCGAATTCGCATCCTCTGAGATATCTCAAACTTTGCGTGACTTTTTGGTGTCCTATCCAAATCGAAGTTATCGAACTGTAAAAATAATTTCCAGCATATTTGTTGTTGTAAATCAATGACAAATGGGACCCACAACAAAGGATGGTCATTTTTATAAGTGACGAAAGGAGGCTTCTGAGTTCTGACCCACTGGCCACTTGTATGAGGAAATTGGCAGAGAACCTGACGCAGAAAACCCGGACCAGGATGAAGAAAGGAGAGAGAGACTGCGGCCCTGTTCGGATGTCTTTCCGCGCTCAGAATGAGAGAGCAGAGTTGGTTCTAGTTAGGGAGGTCAATGATACTCCGAAAAAATGAGAACGGATCCAATCTTTTTTTTTTTTAGCTTATAAGGATTGACAATTTTTTTTATTATCTTATCTGTTATTTTATAAAATAATTTTTAAAAACAAAATTATATATAGATATATATTTGTATAAAGATAATACATGAGACAATATATTTTTGTATTTTACTAAATTTTTCTTAATATAAATTAGTTGTATTAATTTTTTTTGTTTTGAAAATATCTTACCGAAATCACAAATTGAGATGTCAATAGCACTTTTTTATCTGTTTATCCGTTCCGTACTGCATTCAAAAAAAGGGATAAGGACATAATTTCTTTTTTGTTATCATAATGGGTACTGATATGAAAACGTCTCCATCTGACCCGTACCGTATCCGTTGACACCCCTATACTCTGCTCTCAATTGGGTAAATGAAATTAAAGTTTCAATTAATCCATTGTGAAAAAAAGATTTTTTATTTTTCAATTAATCATGGTCTAGTTATCGCTTTGTTTTTTTTTATTACTAGGAAATAGAGTCCAATAGTACATGTACAATCAAATCGAAATTATATATATATTTTTTTTTGTTCAAACCTGTTGATAGTTCATTTTTTATGGGAAATGATCAAATGAGGGTATAAAACTTTTATTTCGATTAATTAAAAACAAGTGATTCAGTTTTGATTCACAAAACCATTTATTAATTGGTCGTATGATAATTAGTCACTGTTTAAATATTGAATTCGGTTATTTAATGAAACGCTTATTCGGATAGGCGTTAACCCACTTAATTTTTGAGTCAGATCTTCTATGGCATATATCAGATACACACCGTGTATCGTGTTTGCAACCACTTGATCTTCCGGAATTTTGGTGGAGACCCATGCGCAGAGAACTCGGATCACGAAACAGCGCTAATAGCGTCATAGCTTTTATGGTCCGAAAACACTATAGTGCCGCTATAGCGCGTTATTTAGAACCTTGAGTATAATAGTCCGACTCAGTAATATTCCAGTACTTAAAAAAACAAAGAAAGATAAAGTATTATCTAAATAATCAAACAAATAATAAAGATAATTACAATTTGATATAGTTAGTATTGGTGATAAGGAGGCCCCAATGGAGTCCAAAAAATCAAATAAATAGTCTATAACTTTCTCATTAATAAAACCACATATTAAAGTACAACACCAGAAAACAAAATTATCTTGATAGAATTTACAATTTAACATCCAAACTTATTCCAGAGACCTGAATAATATGACACATCTATAAAATTATAAAATTACAACTTAACTGAATAAATAAAAACTATAAATTATCTTATGAAATTCTCAATTTTTCACTTGGGACCGGAGCCGCTGTGTTTCTCAAAAGCGCAAGGGGAGATCTTTTTACCCATGCATGAACTGCACTGGCATGAAATCCTGTCAAAAATATAGAACATGTTAATAAATATAGACCGATCTCTTGTTTAAAAAGAAGTAAAAGATTGTCAACACTGGTAACAAAAAGCGTGATTATTATAAAAAAGGAAAAAAAATGCTGGGATGAGGTTTGGTCCAAATGGTTTTGGACCGGATACCGTCCAAAGCCTCTAAAAATCGTACGATTAAAGTCCGAATAGTCAATTCGAACCGCTCCACATGATTTTCATATTAAAATGTGATCAGAGACCAAATTTTATATTTCTTGGAATTTTTTTACTATTTTTTTAGATACGTATAAAATCACTGTTTTTGGACCGTTCATAAACAGTGATATTGTACGTATCTAAAAAAATAGTAAACAATTTCCAAAAAAAAATATAAAATTTGATCTCTAAGCACATTTTAATATGAAAATCATGTTGAGTGGTTCGGATCAACTATTCAGAATTTAATTGTACGATTTTTAGAGGTTTTGGATGGTGTCCGGTCCAAAGCTATTTGGACCAAATCTTACTCCAAAAATACTAAGCTAACATCAACAAAAATGGAAGAAAAAATAACAAAATTGAAAGTATACTTACTGCGCCTTGCTGCAGCCCTAGAAGCTGAATGAACCCACCAGGCTCAAAGCTGAATGAACCCTCACATCTGCTCTCACAATTAAAGATAAGATGAAAATTTTTATAAAAAAATTTATCAACAGCAAAAGAGAACTCAAATTTATTACTTAGGACACAATCAGAGACAACTTGACAGTTGAACCAATGATTTGAGTGCAATTTGGCCACTAAACCGAATCATTTCAGAAAAAAAAAAATGTATTATCAGTTGATCGGCAAGCACATTATCAGTTGACCAGAGTGATATAAGGAACTAAAATTAACAGTATTAAATGGAAGTAAGGATGTCCCACAGTACAATATATAACCAAACAAAGATTATAATTAAGCTCTATGTTTTTTTTAATCTGTTATACAGTTATAGTTTTATGTTTTTATTTCCATATTAGGTTACATGGTGTTAATTAGTATTCCTAGTACATTCTTTATTCAATTAAGATTAATAATACACTGACCTTTTGGTAGTCTTCTTTTTCCTAAACCACTCATGCTGAAATAAAGCGAGTCTGTCTGGACGCAACATAAAAAGGAGGAAAGTATTTGTTAGTTGAGTGAATTTTTTTTCCCACGTAAACAGTAAAAATGAGTTCATCCCATGCCTATGCTCCAGCCCATTAGGAAGCCGAACAGGCCCTTACTGTTCATTTAAAATTATCAAATATTTTGCAAACGAAATAAATAAATGAAAATATAACAAATTTCTTAAGCCTGTTCCATAATCATGCATATAAGCCTTTGTTTGTTATGTCTAGATTAAAAAAGAGAGTATACACCTCTAATATCTTGTAATTTACCAGTACTTCTCATATACATACTGATTTTAATTATGTACTGATAATTATCCAGCACAACTTCTATTATATTTGAAAATTTTCAAATAACGCTACACAAAGTTGCAATTTACAGTACTAGAATCTAAATTTTGTTGGTAACTTCATACGTTAAAAAATATTATGGGGAAATACAACAATAATTGCAATAGCATAAAATTAATTTGGACAATGAAGAAATCTTTGTGCGTGCCTGCATTTACTAATTGTGATCTTAAATATATAAATTGAACAAATCAATTAAAAGGAATTTTTGAGAAACATATAAATAGCACAAATAATAGACATTCATTAATGACGCGGATTCTAAATTTTTGTTTTTTTTGTCGCCAAAATATCGTCATTGTTAATGAATTTATCCCGTAAACAATATTTGCGACACATGCTACTCTGAATTTTTTTTGGCTAACTATAAGTTTGTGCACATTACATCGAAGAATAAAGAAATTAAATTTCTAATTTTGAGAAACATATAAATAACACAAATTTCTAATTAAATTTCTAATTTTGGGCTGGGAATAATGATAGAATCAGAACTGAAAGAGAAAAAAAAAAACTAAACAGCTAATTGTTAAAACAACATACCTTTATCAAAATTCTACCAACCATAATAGGAGCACATAATCCAATCTTTGTCCCTCCGAGATAAATTGAGAGGTTATCTCTCACTCAAGCTTATATTATTTCTGCTCTATATAAAATTTAAAGATTGTGCATTAGCCATTAGGATTAAACAACATAAATGTGAACCGGTTAGAAAAAATATCTTTTCATATCAAAGGGTTTGATTTGAGATGAAATATTTTGCAAGATTTAATGGAATTATTTGAACAGATTGAATTTGTGGTGGTACTTGGTACAATAGGAAGGAATAACGGAAATATTTTGATGGGATGAATTTGAGATAAGTTAAAATATGCCTTCAAACATATTATATCCTGATCAAATAAACATTTAAAATTATACTAAAAAAAATTCAACTTACCATGTGCCATAACAAAACCATAGGTCCACAAATTTCCTAGTTTAGCTCAACAGTTTTAACTAAAGTCTTTATAGAATTGCTTTATGTTGAATTCATCGGAGAAGATAAATATATATCAGTTAATTTCGTTCATATTTCATTTTTATTTGTGAGTGCTAAACTTGAAATAACTGAGTTGAAATGAATGTCTTGAAATTTCTTAAAAAAGTGGAACCTTTAATTTTATACATATATTGTTAAACAAAAACATCAAATAGAGGATTATAAATGAAAAATAAAATAAACACAAAAAACATTACATAGAGAATTATAAATGAAAAAAAAACACCTAAACACGACATACCTTAAAGAAATTTTCTGGCGATAGCTTCTCTCCGAAATATTTGATGAGGATATATTGTGAATATTGAGGTTTAGGTTTAGTCATTTTATAGATGCATAAAGAAAAGGTTTGTATTGAATAGGTAATGTGGGACTAAGCAATTTGAGAACCGGTTTATTAATTTTCACGTGCATATAGAGATATGATTTCTATTAAATAGGCATTATTGTGGGACTAAGAATATGAAAACCGGTTTGACAAAACTTTGCAGTTACTTGTATAGTTTTCAAATTATTGACAGGGATATACTTTTATTTTCCTTTTTCTTTTTCAAAAAGTATGGTTACGTTTGTAAAAAGTCGTAAAATATGAAGCCCTGTCAGTTACTTTGTAGTCGTTATAACTGTTCCTTAATTTCTCAACCATAAAAACTTTGCAGTTCGCCACTGAGCTGGTTGTGACTGACGTCAATTATACAAACTCTTAATTGACAGTATCACATCTGCTGATTCTGCTCTCACAAAGATAAGATGAAAATTTATCAGTTCAGTACAACAAAAAGAGAACTCAGATTTTAGGGAAAATTTCTAGTGTACCCATCATAGCCAATATCCCCATCAAAATATTGAAATTTCTTATTTCCCCATTACAAATTTAAATCCTTTCTTATTTCCCCATATGTTGATTAATTCTGAAAATTCAAGTTAAACTTATAATTTTATTTTATTTTGAAGTTTAAATGTCTATTTTACCCTTCTATTTAAAATTAAGATCTCCTTTCTCATTCATCGATCCCATCTCTATGAAGCTCTTAAAATTCCCTTCCATTCTTTGAATGTACATCTAAAATCTTTCCTTCTTCTGCTCTTGTATAACCTTTCCATCTTCATATGTATATCTATAACGATTCGTGCTAGTGAAGTCTGCTCCTCCCCATATCTTCTCTCGATCTACATATGTATACAAATCATAATCAGTTATTCTTGACTCTCCTCTCTCTCTCTCTCTCATTTCCGGCTCTTTCTATCAAAAAAGGAAAGGAAACCTGGAAATATAAACTAATTAATGGAAATTAATTGTTCTTTATAATTGTATATCCCGTTGGGAAAAATAGAGAAGAAAGGAGAGTGATGAGTTGTATTTCCGAAACTATACATATCAAATAAATAATAAAAATAAGGTTAAATCCTATGCAAAATTCTCATGACACAGTTGATTGATTTACGGGATATGGTATCTTCAAATTAATGTTTGATATTTTCAGCAGGAGCAAGAATAAAAAAAAGGAAAGAAACAAGAGTAGCTCTATAAAAGATGGGGTGAAGAAGAAAGGAGATCTTAGTAAAAGGGTAAAATAGACATTATAACTTCAAGATAAAATGAAATTATTAATTTAATTTAAAATTTCAGAATTAATTAACATATGGGAAAATAAGAAAGGATTTTAGTTTACAATGGAGAAATAAGAAATTTTATTGTTTTGATGGGGATATTGGCTATTTTGAAAATTGTGATGGGTACACTGGAAAATTTCCCCAATTTTTATTACTTACAACACAATTAGAGACGACTTGACTGAGAAGAGGTCAACCAATGATTTTAGTGCAATTTAGCCCCTTAACCGAATCATTTCAGAAAGAAATGAACCATTATCAGTTGACTGGCTTAGCATTTCTTTTTGGTTCAGGATGTAATTTAGGTCCTCTAGTCCCAAAAAACACATTATCAATTGACTAGAGGGATATATAAAGAACTAAAACTAACAGTTATGGAAGTAAAGATATGTCCGGCCCACTGTACAATATATAACCAAACAAAGATTATAAGCTCTACATGTTTTTTACTGTGTTAAAGGTTTATGTGTCTATTTCCTTTCTAGGGACATGGTATTAGTTAGCAATCCGTACATTATTTCTTCAATTAAGGTAATTGCATATATACTGTGTCTATTTCCTTTCTACATGTTTCTTCAAAAGCTCGGCCACTAGCCTTTGGTCTAGTGGCCGAGGCACATGGTCTCTATGTGAGAGATCATGGGTTCGAAATCCAGATGGGGGAAATCCTTTGTTGTAATAATAAAGATATTAAATAGTTAGGTGGCTTGACCTCCAACCTTTACTCAAAAAAAGATTCTAAATAGCGCGTTATTTCGCGCTATAGCGGCGCTATTTGAAAATAGCACTGTTTTTTTAGCCATTCCGCTATGACGCGATAAACACTATTTAAGCCTATTACTGATCTTTTGGTTGTCCTTCTTTTCCTAAACCATTTATGCTGAAATAAAAAACGAGTCTGTCTGGCCGCAACATAAAACAGAAGAAAGTACCCGTTAACTACAGTTTCTTTCACCACTAATATACAACTTTCACTGTTCATTTAAATACAAATACGAATACGGATACGAATAAATTTTTTAAATACAGAGAAAAAAATCCAAATTTGGAAACGAATAAATTTTTTGATGCATAAATGTAGCAGATATCTAATTCTATAAGAAACCCAAAGTTCTTCAACAGCCCAAACCTAGATGTATATATAAACATCTCAAAGTCATTTAAGTATTAATTGCAGGATCCAAGGATGAAGTCAGACTTTCAAAATATAGGGATCAAATATAAATATAAATTAATTATATAAAATTTTATGATACAAATACATATTAATTTTACAATACTCATAACATTTACTCTAAAATATATAGAAAATTAAGTATAAATACAAAAAAAAAAAAAAGTTCTGAAAAATTGACCTCCGTAAAATGTGAGTACATCGGCCCTCTAATGAGACTAATGCGCTGGACGCGATGGTTGGGGAGCTTTTGAGCAAACTCCAAAATGGGCTTTGGGCTAAATGCTGGGCCGTAAAAGGTGATATAAGCATTTTTTTCCTGGAGACATTAAGATTGATTGGGTAATCCTGTAAGATAGCTTTTGTGTTTTTTTTTTTTTATTTCGTAATTTTCTTAATTAATATTTGTATCTTACTCAATTATTCGAAAATTATTTGTTTCGTACTTGTATCCCAATTTGTTCGGTTTACACATTTACAAAATATTTAAAGCAATTATGGGTACGTTTGGATGAACTCTAGAATAGCTAGAATAGCTACTGTTTAGAATAGTAAATAAGAATAACTATTGTTTAAGAATAGTGCTATTCAGAACAGTGAAAAAGTTGTTTGGATTGCATATTTGGAATAGAGTTTGGAGGGAATAGCTACTGTTTAATAATTTATATGTAAGATTAAATATAATACAATATAATATAATATTATTTTAAATATTAGATTTGTATTAAATAAAATATTAGATTAAATATAATATAATATTAGTTTAAATATTAATTGTAATATAATATTATTTTTAATATTAGATTAGTATTAATAGAATATTAGATTAAATATAATATAATATTAGTTTAAATATTAATTGTAATATAATATTAGTTTAAATATTAAATGTAATATAATATTAGTTTAAATATTAAATGTAATATAATATTAATTTAAAAATTAGATTAGTATTAAATAAAATATTAGATTAAATGTAATATAATATTATTTTAAATATTAGATTAGTATTGAATAAAATATTAGTTTAAATATAATACAATATAATATTAATTTAATTATTATATGTAATATAATATTATTTTAAATATTAGATTAGTATTAAATAAAATATTATATTAAATATAATATAATATAATATTAATTGAAATATATATAATATTAGTATTAAATATAAAATTAGTTTAAATATTAAATGTAATATAATATTAGTTTAAATATTAAATGTAATATAATATTAGTTTAAATATTAAATGTAATATAATATTAGTTTAAATATTAAATGTAATATAATATTAGTTTAAATATTAGATTAGTATTAATATTAAAAGCAACAAATGTTATTCTATATTTTTGTAAGAATAGTGAATAGCAGTGTTATTTTAAAAACAGTAGCTATTCCGAATAACTCTATTTCTCGTTTGGATACACCTTGTTCCGAATAGCATTGCTATTCTAAAAATAGTAGCTATTCTTGTGCATCCAAACATACCCTATATGAATAAAGGCTATCTTAATAATGTGTAAACAGAACAAATTCGGATACAAGTACTTCCTATCTTTACAATATATCAACTGAATAATATAATTGAGCCGGAATATTTACCCCATATTAATAATGTTGGAGCATAAATAATGTTTTAGTTGTAAGTTGGACTGTGTTATGCAACATTATTTCAAGAATACTGGTATTGCATTAATTGATAATGCCATCTTTTTTTCGTATTTTGTTAAGTGCTGAATTTAATTAGTGCTAGTAACAAGTTATGTTTTTATTCAAACGTCTCTGCTTCATTTTTTGAAAATCTACATAAACACAAAATTTGATTCCTCTGAGCATGGCACACCTCCACAATACCAAAAATGAACAGAAATAAAATATACATACAGAGGTTGGCTAATATACAATCGATTGTTTTTTAGCTCCCGTGCAACCAAGTTATTTTCTTATTTTCAAAGTCCAAACGGTTGATCTAAACTATTAGATGTGATCTCTATATTAAAATGTACTTGGAGACCAAATTTTATATTTTTTGAAATTTTTTTACTATTTATTAAGCCATTTTGAAAATCGCTGATCCAACGGTGACTTAACTAAACAGTAATTATCACATCACATGTATGACATTTTCTGACTTAAAATCCATTGATATAAGAAAAAAAATTTGATTCGTTCAGGCTTACATTTTGGATGATTACCATATTGGCACCTCAAATGCATGACATATCAACTTTAGTTAAGTTTTAGAAATTGTGTTTATCCACTAATTATCACATTACATGTATGACATATCAACTTTTGCATGATAAGAGATTTGTATATTTATAGCAATTAAGTTTCTGAATACATTGCGTCAAAAATTTAATTCATAAAAAACATCAATTTCATCATGATATTATCAAGTCATTGACAATGTCTCATTGTTGTAAATAATACAATTTTCTTAATTTGTGCATTTAGATATTGGATGAAACTCAAGATATTGTCCAATAGGCTAAAATTGAAACAAAAATGGGTCAAATATGAGGTCTTCTTTTGTTTTGTTTACGAGACTTGAGATTACAGCTTATACAATAACAAAGTAAGCATAGAATACAAAACTATTTAAATAATGTCTACTTGAAAGTATAGGAGAACTGGGTTCACAATATTCATAGTCTAAATCTGAAATGTGATTAAATCCATAGAATTTCTTATCATAAACTTCGGACACTTGAAATCTTTGAATCTTGTTAGCAATGGCTATGGCCTATTTAAGGCGAAGCCTTTGAGAACTTTGACTTGGTCAAAAGGGGTCTGAAGGAGATTGAAAATAATGTTAACAGTGATGAATTTGGGCTGGATGGGCCTAAAGATGATTATGGAAAAATTATAATAGAAAGGCCCATAGCTGAGGGTCACTATGAGACTGATGGATGAGATCCAGCTGGGCAGAGACGCCTCTATTGGCGCGAATAGTGTTGACCAAACGGTCCGGTTCAAATTCGGCCGGTTCATGGTTACGCATGGGTCACGGTTCTCACGGTCCAAGGTTCTACACGGTTTGGTTCCGGCGATTCTAACTTAAAATAGTTGGCTCAAAATCTTGCTAGAACCATGATCCAATTTCACACGATCCGGTCCGGTTCTAGGTCCAGTTCAGTCCTGGTCCGGTTCAGCTAGGTCTACGGCTCTGATTTTTTTTCCTTATCAAATATGTTTTATACGGTATAGTTGGTAGTTGGTGTTATTATCTTCTTCTGATTTTCCTACCCGGTACCTGGTAGTAGGCTGATTTTAAGTACAAGGAATGGAGGCCTGTCTCTCATTTTAATTTTTCCTGATCAAATATTTGTAAAAGAAAGATTATAAAATAGATTAGGAACCTATATGTAAGTGCCTAAATAATAATATCGAAAAAATTACATATTTTTCCTTTTGCTAATTTCTTTCTATTCCATGCTTAATAAAATTATAATCAAAGTAAAATCCACTGGTTGAACTTATCTAGTCGGCTATTCAAGCCATGAAGGTGGAACATAACTAAACATATATATAAAAAGAGTATACTTATTAGACTGACATATTTTCGTTGTTATGATATTCATTACAAAATGTATATAACTATGCACATGTTTCACCAATTTATTCCAAATTAATTTATGATAACCAGAAAAGCATTTTCTGTCTTTTTAAGTTATACAACCTAAGAATTCGGTATTTCCTACATTAAATTCATATGTCACATATTTGATCTAGCTGTGAGGATAAGAAAAGGTTCTGGACCGGTTCTTACATTAAATTCATATTTCATATGTCACATATTTGCTTATCCTCACCGATTCTGGGGACCACCTGATATTTCGTTGCCATCTCACCATTGATTAGCAACTGGAGGACGCAGTACACTAAGGAATGGACCGCTGAGAAAAGTATAGACTGGAGAGAAGCTCGAAGAATAAAGGTGCATTTAGAATTCAGAATTTAATAGAATAAAGGTGCAGGGGAGAGAAGTATGCTGTATGAACTCTGAAAAACCTTTTATCAATGAAATTTCGTTGCTTATTCTAAAATTTACTTTTCAATCCTTCTGTCTTTTCCAATTTGGAATCTACTAGAAAATCTTATTTCCAATAAACTAAATTAGATCGAGGACGTTAAGTTATGACTAAAGCATTAGATCTCAACAAAAAATAAATAACTTAAACCTAAAAAAATTTCAAGTCTCAACCCAATACCACCAAAAGGACTAGTGATAATGCATAAAGAAGATCATTATCGAGGACACTGCTTGGGTCCGATGGCACACCATCGGATCTGCTTTAGAATTCGTGCGCATGAATTTTAAAGCAGATGCGAAATTGTAGACGCGAATCCTAAAGCAGATCCAACGGTGAGCAAATCCGTTGGAACCACTTTGGATCCGATGGCCACCAGACAAGCTGCTCTGCATTATCAAAAGAGAATAAGAGAATTGTTTGGTTTGAAACTCAAACTTACATATTTGTCTTCTCTTATTATAAAGGAGTTGTTCCGTAATAATAGTAGGATTAAAGCCTAATCCATATTAAGGGCGTCACGTTCAATTGTCTTAAGGAGTCTTAATATGTAGAAAGGGGCTAAGAAGACTTAATTCAAGAGTAGAGATGTCTTAGGCCTCGAGCAAAGATTAAGATTTTGAACAAAATGAGGCTAAAAAAGATAATCTTAATCATCGCTAAAAAAACTGATATCAAGAAAGATTAAACAATTAATTAGGAAGTTTTAGAACGCCTAAAGTAGGCTTAAAAAAGTGTTGCCAAACGGCTTTAAATTTCTATTATTGTTCATTTCTATGATATGACATTCTTTTGTAACAAATAATGAACAACATACAAATGCAAATGCATCTCACTTGAAGATACAACGAATAGTGAGCAAGACATGGTTTTCCGACAAGCACAGCGCGTAATGCATGTTAGAGATGAAATTTTTATGTTATCCACAAAATTTTTACAACATATTTATGTTACCACAACAAATTTTACAATTATCCGGCATGTGGGAGATAAAAATAAATAAACCCGTAAAATTCAAATAAGAGGCTGGTTATAAGAAGAAAAAAAGCAATATAAATTTTTTTGTTGCATTGACAGATTGTAATTTTTTTTTACACTAGCTGTTATTATTTGAGAGAGACATCAATAAAATGGTGTTGACGAGGAATTGTTTCTCTAACTAAACTTCTGTTCTTGAGAATTTGTATTTTAATTTGGCAATGGAATTACATATGCACTTATTTTTCATAAAATATAATCATTCTCCCATTTTTTTTAACCCTTATACCGGTGTTGGATCTTGTCCTAAAACATAATTTATACATTTTTTTAGTAATGATCATTTGAGATAAAAGTCACTCAATTATTTAATATCTGTAAAAAATTTCCGTCCTAATTTCAAATTTGTCACCTCCCACATAAAAAGTATTGTCTTTGCCACTAAATTAAATACCAGTTCTTCACTTAATTTTAATTATAATTTGAGTAGTATTAAAAATTAAACAGACATTGTCAAATTTTGAGAAATTGAAAATACAAAGATAAAAGCTGATTGTAAACATTTATATCTCTCTGTACGCCCTGGTCAATGATGCCCTTTTAGCTTATATTTTTATCCTTTATTTTTTTATAAACACAAGTTAGGTTTCACTTTATATTTATATCCAAAATAAAAGATCCATAAGGACCATAACATGGCAAAGAAGATTCAATGGTTAAATTCGATCCGTGTCTTTTTAGGAAGAAGATATTCACAATGTTATTTTTGCTTCATGCAACACAGAATTAATAGAATCAAAACAACGCTATATATGATGTGTGCACTGCATTGAGCAAAAATTACTATGTCAATATCTTCACGCATCCTTTCCATTTCAACACGAATTTCTAAAAAAAAATCGATGTAACAAATTTTTTAACCAATACAAATGAATAGAGAGGCTAGCTCTTTATTCCTTTCTAAAACAAAATTCAATCCTATCTAGGCTGTCAAAAAAGCTCGTAGCTCATGGCTCGCTCTGACTCACATCTGACTCGATCGGTAACAGCTTGTTCGATAGTGGACCGAGTTATTACGAGCTGGCTTGCTAACATCTCGGGCCAAAATTAACGAGCTGAGCTAAGGCCTAACTCGCTCACCAGCTCGGCTAGGCATCAATTTGTGAATTTGTATGAATTTGTGTGTATTTTATACTGTCCAGCTTGGTCCAGCTCGGCTCAGCTCGGTCCAGCTCAGTCAAAAAAGGTTTGTAAAATTTATTTTCTTCTTAAAACAAGGTTCAACCAAACCCAGTGAGCCAGCTCGTGGCTCGTGAGCTGACTCGCGAGCTGGCTCGTCACGAGTTTGAGCTGAGATTTTAGCTCGCGAGCTGTTAACGAGCTGGCTCGCTAATAGCTCGGTCCAGAATTAATGAGCTGAGCTAAGACCCAGCTCGGTTCGTGTCAGCTCATTTATAGCCCTAATCCCATCTGACTAATATACTTAAGCCAGAATATTCCCCCATATTAATAATGTTGTAGCACATGTAAGTATTATCGTAAGTTGGACTATGTTATGCAATTTTTTTTTAAATATTGGTATCCTATTGATCGATAATTAGGGGTGTCAATATCACCTTTTTATTGGTTACTGTATCCGATAAAATAGATATGGACAAAAAAAATTCGTAAACTTATCTACGGACAATTTTTTTTTCCCATTATCTAAACAGGTAAGATTTACGAGTAAAGTATATTTCATACCCGTTATCCGATCTGGTAATTATAAATAAATTATGTATATTATATATATTAATAAGCATTGAAAATGGTACCTTAATTGATTTACTTGCTTTTAGCATGATCATAATATTTTTTCAATAAAGTACTATACATGTGTGAAATGAATATATATGTTTTAATGTTTTACTTAATAAATAATAAAATAATTTTTATATTAGTATTAACCGTTATTTACCCGCTACGTTTTGTTATTCGAAAATCATAACAAGTAAGAGTAGTGTATGTATAAGACAATTTGTAACGAGTAAGGATAGAGTATGGATAAAAACAATTTGTAACGGATACATGTATGAAAATACTTCCCGAACCTTACTGTACCCGTTAACACCCCTATACGCCATATTTTTAATTTTATTTTTGTTAAGCGCTTAATTTAATTATTATTGCTAATCAGTTGTGTTTTATTTTATCGCCAAAGCAGTGTAAACGATTAGACAATTGGATTGAATTAGCAAAGACAAAATGAGTGGTCTGACACGGGCAGCGAATGAATCTTATCCTGACTAATTAAAACTAGTAAAAAATTATACTGTTCACTCCTTCAACTACTGTGCTTCTAAGTTCCAACCATAGTGACAAATGAATTATTTGGATTCGGTTTGGTAAGGTAAAAAATTTGTGATTCGAGAATAATTCGGGTATAATTTGAAAATGATTTGGTATTATTCGGATCAAGAGATCTCAGTTTTGTAAGGGAGCAAAAAAGATAACAAAAAAATATTATGGGAAAAATTCGAAAAAAATTCGTGAATAATTCAGAAAATTCAGAAAATTCGCGAATTATTCGGAAATAATTTGGTCAAAGTTTGGTCAACCGAATAATTCGGCGTTCGGTTCGGCATCACAAAAAAACAAATTATTCACAAATAATTCGCGGATCTTGTTACTATACTTCCAACCAAAAACATATTATTTCGGATATTATGTGAACCAAAAGACTGAGATTGAACGATTCCAGTGTCTGTTCAACTACAGTGAGGTCGCATTAATGAATGCACTGGTAATGCACTTAGTTTCTTGAAATTTCTTATCACAACTGAGGTCGCATTATCTTAACCAACTCGATCTTTCCAACCGAAGCATTTAACACAAAGGTGAGATCTCCTCTTTCTCGCCTAAATGAAAGGTCTCCACCAAAGATGGCCACCCAACCTAGGGTTCTTCATCATGGACTACCTTAAGAAAGTGAACAAGGAGGAGCATAAGAATTTGGACATAACAATTGGATCGTATGTCATCCTTTTTGCAAAATACTTAGGGGGCGTTTGGTTCGCGCTATTGACCATTCCAAGGAATAGAAGGATTCCAAGGAATGTAATACCAGGAAATGCCATTTCAGGGAATGTGCCATTACCATGTTTGGTTTGTACATGGCTATCGCTTCAGTAATCCAGGAAATAGGTTATTACCATGTTTACTTCGCGCATAGTTATTACAATGGCTATCGAGGCACGTCTTCACTACTTGATTATAACACATGTGATAAAGATGATCATATATGGAGGATCCAATATAACGTATATACTTATTTTGTTTTTTTGAATTTTTTTATGCAAGGGTGGTTTTGGATAAATTGAGCATGTGTGCTTGTCATTTTTATACTTTTTGAATGTTTTCAGTTTTTCAAATTTTCAGACATCTAGACCTTCAACTGTGACTTATTTCATAATTTTTTTAATTTTCTCTGTGTATTGAATAGTGACTTTGGCATTTATAGTTTGTGCATGCCAGTCAAGCATAGTACTAGTGCTGGATTTTTGAAGTATGAGATTCAGACCCTCACCATTAATTGTACAAAAAATCAGAAAAAATATGAGGTTTGTTTGTATGCACTCATGAAGGTGTTTTTTATCTGCCTGCAAAATGATTTGGTCAGATTTGGAGTTTAAATACCCTTCTTAATTTTATTTGTGACAAAGGGTATTTTGGTACAGTTTATGTACCAGTGGTGTGTTAATCACATTGGTTTATTTATAATGTTTAGTACAGTGCTTGAAAATGTCTGATCCATAATGTTTACAACCTAGCTCATAACTTATTTTCAGTATCAACTCCAATTAAAAAAAAAACACTAACATCTCTTTACAAGTAGCTCAGAGGCAATAATTCCTAATAATTAATCCATAAATTGACAATTTCCTCGTATACAGAAAAGAAAATAAATTAAGGCACTGTAAGCTTGTGCTTGATCTCTTCCCTGGCTCATCTCTAAATCGGTGTGCACTCTAATAATACTCCCTCCAAACGCAAGCTGAGCTTGTACCTTAATGAAGGTTGACAAAAGATGGCAAATACACAGCTAAGTCCTACATGACAAGGTCAGCAATTAAACTCCACATACAAGCAATTTGGAAAATTAAGGCACCGTCCATAATAGTCACAAAAGAACAACACCATCAGAACAAGCAGTACCAGTAAATACTATGCATGAAGGATCCTGTCAATAGAAATGCATCTTTGAAAAATTCTTGCAAATCGAGTTGCAACTACTTCGCACCTTGCTACAGTAGCACTAATTTCTCACCTCAATTTTCGCAAGTCATTGTAGAGTTGTGAGAGAACTCGTCGAGATGAATTAGTGTTTTCCCCTCTAATTTTGTCACGGAGTTTAAGAAATCAGTGGAGCATCTTCTCTAGGGCAGATTTTAGTCTCAAATCTCTCATTTTTCTATCGATAGAGAAAGTTAATCAGAAAATCAGAGGAGAGAGAGAGAACTCAGGAGAGAAGTCGGAGAGGAGAAGAGGAGAGGAGAGGATAGGAGAGAGCCCTCCGCAAAAAAAAAAATCACGACGGGAATGATTACTGCCGAGCGGTAATCCTAAAATCCTTCTTTTTTTTTAGCTAGCGCAATAGCCACAGACTAGGTAATCAAAATAGCAGGAAATACCATATTACCGTATTTATTTCAGAGTTCATTTTGTCAAACATGACAATGGAATTGTAATACCCGGGTATGACCTTCTAAAAACTCAAACCAAACGCCCCCCTTATGAGTAGACATACGGGAGAAGGAAGTACAAGGCGATAAATACATAAATCTAGATTACTTAGTAAAAATGCGTCAATTCATGACCGCTAAGTACAAGAAGAGCGATAGGCATCTCATTTACATTCGTATGGCGGATCGACTCTTCGGATTAATGTATTCAGATAAGATTACTTGGGTAATGGATCCGCCCATCGCCTTATTGAATGGTGAACCCACCGAAGAGGAGGAGGAACACCAAGAAGCCGAACCCACCAATCAAGTTATCCCAATGCTTTCACGAGGACGAGAAAGGTGACGAGGAAGGGGAAGAGGAGCATGCGAGAGGTAAAAAAGGCGCATAAGGATCAAATGCCAAAGCAAGCCGTATGAGCCGCCAATCCAAGCAGTCCCTGAAGTCATGTGCTCAATAAAGCGCTTCAGATCGGGAGGAGGAGGTCCCTACACACGAACATTCTGCACAACCAGCAGTCCGTGCGACATCACCAATACCGTACGCGGTCTCGTCGACCGAACCTGAGCGCCAGCAAGGCCGCCGAGCTCACCTGAGGTACCCCGTACGGCATCACTTGTGCCGCATGCGGCCTCAGCTCAGCCGTAGGCGATCCAGATGGCGCCCCACCAGCCTCGTTCAACAGTCGCGAACAAGTCAGATCAACCGCAGTTTCCGAACCTGGACCATCAACCAGACCATAGCACCCTCATGAATGCTCTGCCATGGAAGAGCTCGTGGGAATCAAGCGTAGGCTTGATGAACTCGAGTTTTATCGAGCGTTAATGGACAATACAAGTGAGTTTGAGCGAAGTTATAACGTCAAAGAAGGCAACCCCTTGGCGGCGTCACACGTCATTCTTAATTCTGTAAGTTTCTTTCGGGTTCGAGTTCTTCTCTGAAGATTTTATCATTGGATTGTAGACAATGCAAAATTTAAGTTTGAGGGAGAAGTTAGAATTCTTGTATCTTATTAGATCTTTAGGTTATAACCGAATTTTTTTTAAATAAAATATTGTTATGCAAAATTTCTGTTGCGCACAGGTCCGGAGCCCGGATTCTCTGAAGTATCTCAAATATTGATATTAGATATCCGATCGGCATCAATTCGGCTTGAGGTGGAATGCAGCGGTCCTTTAATATTTGTGCCGAAACAGATATAACTCATCAGATCTAAACCCAAAATTTGAGTTACTTTAGGAATCCGAATTCCAGGGCCGGGCCTACTTAAAAAGGAATGCACCTGTTAAAGGTATATTACTTTATACGGACTTATACTACTATTGACGTGGCATTCTATAAATACTAAAATTCAGGATCAGTTTGTTTTTTCCTGTGCAGATGAACGAACGCGTAAACTAATTAAGTGCCCGTAGAATCAGCCCTTATTTATTTACTTTTTGTCCGATAAGTCGGTCTGATTTTTATTCTCTCAAGTGAGTGACCATCTCCCACTGCTCGGACGAAATTGTAACACAGAGAGAGAGAGAGAGATGGCGAAGGGGAAGACAGAAATGGCGGTGAGAGAAGATGGCGTGGTAGTGGTAACCATTATCAACCCTCCTGTCAATGCTCTATCATTTGACGGTAAGCTCTTTTTAATCTCGCTCCCGACTCCCCCCATTGTAATGTTATATAGTATTGATTTGAGAACTGAGATAGTTTAAGTTTTCATTTTCGGAGTCAAATTTTAACATTTAGTCTTTGATTGAAGACCGGGAGATTTGTTGATATCTCTACTTATAAGGGGCGAACTAGTTGTTACTTTGTTTGTGATTTGTACGATGGAAGTATTAATTGCTTTAGCTTAGGTTTATTAAAATACAATTGAAGTATGACAATCGATGGAATTTTATAAAAAACCCGTTCCTTATTCATGTAATTTCATTTAGCATCTTAAGATTTTCAGTCCTTCTTACTATCACTGTAATCAATTGTTAGAGAAAATGATCACCATGGCCAACTGCTTCTGAAAACTGATCTAGTACTGAGAGTGTGGATTTTGAATCCGGTCGTACATTCTGCCTTATGCTCATATGAGAAATATTGGATATTATTTTTCAGTCCGGTCGTATATTCTGCCTTATGCAAAACGAACTTTGGAGAGTTAAATTTTTTTTTTTTCCAGTTTTGGTCAGCTTAAAAAAGCACTATGAGGAAGCATTCAGAAGAGATGATGTGAAGGCTATTGTTCTCACTGGTATACCCTGGGGACTTTTGCCTACTACACCGTTCTCAAAAGAAAAAAAAGGATTTTTTGTTTATTACTGTTATTATTCTTTTTTATTAAGTTTAGATAATGAGCTAATTAATAGTAGTGAAACAGGTGCCAATGGGAGGTTCTGTGCCGGATTTGATATCAGTGCTTTTCAGAACCCGACAAGTATTCTTTAAACACTTGATTATTTCCTTTCTTTTTACGGTATATTAAATTTTGAGCAACTTATTTTCTTTTTTGTTGTTATTGATATTTTTTCTACTGTACCATTAGGTGCCAAGGAGGATCTTAAGGTCACACCAAGTGAATTTATCACATACTTTGTGGAAGGTACTTTGTCAAATTATTACTACAGTTAACCTTTTTAATTCTTAAATAATCTTGCTAATAACCAATGTTTTCATTTGCATCTTCCCATTGATTTTTTATTTTTTTTTGCTTTGTGATAATGCACTAGTATAGGATTATTACTAGAGCAGTAGGTTTCTAGTAGGATTATTACAAATACGAAATTCATATTCTTTTCAGGTGGTAAGAAACCGGCAGTGGCTGCTATAGATGGTGTTGCTCTTGGTGGTGGTTTAGAGGTTGCCATGGTATAGTTTTACATTACCACATTTGTATTAATATTTGAAAAAGAGACAATTTAGAAAGCCTGGAAAGTTTTATGACTCATAGAAGAAAGATTCTACAAATCCTGAGAACAAAGAAGCTATTCCCCAAAATGACTAATGACAAGGAAAGCACTAATTTGGAACATTTCAATAAGAAATGATGGGATTAGGGGTGTAGAGGAGGGGGTCTGAATCCTCTAAAGTAATTCAAAAATTTGAGTTTGTATAGATCGGAATCTGGGTCAATTCCGACAAGAGGTTAGAATTCACGGGCCCCTTTAATATTCGTGCAGATTCTGGTCAGACGGTCCGGATCCAAACTCAAAATTTTGAGTTACTTTAGAGGATCCGAATTCATAGAGGAGGTCCCATATGTGCAAGGCATTGGGGCAAAGTTTTTATGTTAGGTTGTTGAAGGGTTCAAAGGAAATCCCTTTCTGTTTTTCTTTTGGAAAAAAAGAAAGTGGTAAGTGTTTTATAATAAGCTTGTTTTGTCTTTGATAGTCATGCCATGCGCGTGTTAGTACTCCAAATGCTCAGCTGGGCTTGCCCGAGTTTCCCCTAGGGATTATTCCTGGAATGGGAGGTGTAAAATTCAACTTTTACTGCTTTTTAGTTTTTTATTCTGGTTATGCCCCTACTCCTTACCAAAGGGCTTAATAGTGGTTTAAAACTGTTTTAGCTCATTTTTTTTTTCTTTTTTTTATTGTTCTTCTTGTTTTTTTTAGTTCTTGGTCAATAGTGAACAAGCATGGTAATGTCTGGTGCCAATTCCCAACCAACATTCAATTTACCTTGTCAAGAGATGCAAATTGAATATTTGATTCTTTCTTAAAAAAGATTAAGAATATATGACTTTATGTTAGATATAATACACCAATCATTTTCAGAAAAGAAAAATGAGAAAAAAATACACATTCATTTTTTTTTAATTTCTTTCCGTATGGTGTTTATTTTCATCCTCATCTTTTTATTATTACCTTGTTTCTCAAAAATAATCTATTTTAGGTACACAAAGGCTTCCTCGTCTAATTGGTCTTCCAAAATCTCTTGAAATGATGATGGTAAGTGATCTCTTCTTTTTTGTATCCCTACCTATCTTTAACCAGTAGCATAGCTTACCATTACATAATCTTACTGATCGAACAAAAAATTTCAGCTCTAAAGCCTTAATTAAGGAATTGGGGAAAAGATCTTTCCTTAACTAAGAAACTAGTTAAGCAATAATAACAAGAGTATTAAAATAAAAATAATGTTATAGTACTTATTAATATGAGTGAGGCTATGGTACTTTGAAAAACACGGATCGGTCCGTGCTGTGGATCCATATCTTCGTTTTTAAAGTCCATAAATTCGATCCGAACCTCTCAACATTATCTTCATATGGAAATGTACTTCGAGACTTAACTTATACATTTTCAGAATTATATTTTTATTTTTTGAAATAGGGAAAAAATCGCTATTTTCAGATGGTTCAAAATATTTATTAGATCAGGTGATTTTCTACCTATAAAAAAAAATAGTAAACAAATTCTAAAAAATGTAAAATTTGGTCTCCAATTACATTTTTATATGGAGATCATGTTGAACAGTTCGGACCGATTGTTTGAACTTTGTAAACAGAAATGTTGTCTATAGCACAGACTGTTTTGCACTTTGCTAAGTACCATAGCCTCGCTATTAATTTATTATAATTATAGTTGTGCCTCTAGCTAAATTATATTATTTGCTGCAGCTCGCAAGGACGATAAAGGGGAAAGAAGCTCATTCACTCGGCTTGATCGATGCAATTGCCTCACCTACAGAACTAATCTCAGCTGCTTGTATGTTCGCTCTTCAAATTGCCAATCACAAAAAACCATGGGTCAAGACTATTCAGAGAACTGATAGATTACCATCCTCTGAGGAGGCTCGACAAATTCTCAATTGTGCAAGGGCCCAAGCACAAAAGCAAGCTCCTAATGTCAAGCATCCATTGGTTTGTATTGATTGCATAGAAAAGGGTATTGTTTCAGGGCCTCAAGTTGGACTTATCAAGGTACTTTTTGTTAGATATTAAGTCAAGACAAATTAAAAATCATATTCTTATATAAATACTATCCCATTGAAAGGATGTGTATATACCTTTCTTTCATCGGATTAAATAGGAAAAGGGAATTATACCATGAGAGAGAGTGTGTGTAATGAGAATTGGAACGGGGAAAGAAACGCACCTCCAAAAGATACGGTAATAAAAAATTCATTAAAAGAAAATTAATGAATAATCAAAGATAAACAGTTTTCAGTCAGTGCCCTTTGGTCTGATTAATTAGATTCTGATACATAAACACTAAAAAAAAATTAACTGAATTGGATATTTAATAAATTGGATTTTTCAATTTAACCCTCAAGTTTACACAGATTACAAATGATATATAATTTTGATTTTGTCAAAATTTAGGTTTCAACAATCCCCCACAAAACTCATTTTTAAGAATATTCTATACGGAATTTATAGAAGCAAATTACTGGATATTTATATTGCACAGCGATGAAGTAGTTTACAAACTTTGAACTTTATCTAATATTAATGGCTTTAATTTGGAGGAATCAGAGTGAACTAAGTCTACAACTCTGCAATAAATTCACCATGCCATTACCAGTGCATTCTTTAATGTGACCTCACTGTCACGGTACTCAATAGGTAATCACGGTGGCATTAGTGAGTACAATTTCTCTTTTTATTTTTGCTGTGAATTTATTGTTGAAAACGAATTGAAAACTGACTGGATCCTTGATTGTGCAATCAAGAATCAATTCAGTCTTAATCGAGGTTTTAAAAGTAATTAGATCTGCAAAAATATTAATCCTAAGACAATAAATGTAGAAAACTAACTTTTCGTGAGAAAAGAAAGATTTAGTGAGATTGACAGTCTGTACTTCTGTTATGACATTTTACAAGAAAGATTGGTATTGTACTAGTGTATGTATAAGTACATAGTTCATAACATGTGTTTTATTTTTTCTCCGGAGATATTTAAATTTCCTTATATATTTCCAGGAAATGAACTGTGCAAAAGAATTACTAGCCTCGCAAACAAGTAAAAGCTTAGTTCATGTCTTTTTTGCTCAGCGTGCCGCTTCAAAGGTACATTCCTTGCAGCCTTTTCACAATTTATTTACATGATTACTGTGATTTACAATTTTAATCAACTGTGACAGGTCCCTGGTATAACTGATATTGGTCTGGTACCAAGGAAAATTAAAAAGGTGGCTATTGTGGGAGGTGGTTTCATGGGGTCTGGTATTGCTACTGCATTGTTATTGAATAATATACCAGCAGTATTAAAGGAGATAAATGGGAAGTTCTTACAATCTGGCATTGCAAGAGTCAGAGGTGAGAAACCTCTTTCATACATAATCTGATTGCAGAATGATTTTTAGCTTTTATAAAGCACCAAAATATGCCAGGCTTTTTGTTTGTTATAGGCCATTTTATCACTTTTTTTGTGTAAATTTGTACAACTTCTATGGGCCATCTTAGCACCTTTTTTGTTTGTGTATAACACTTTTTTTTCTTACTATTCAAGTTTGTATTGAATCACTTTCACCATCATATTTGCAGCTTCCTGAGCATTTTTTGTTTCATAGTAATGTGGAAATTTTTTGTTTCAGCGAACTTACAAAGCCGTGTGAAGAAAGGAAATCTGACACAAGAAGGGCTTGAGAAGGCTCTCTCTTTACTAAGTGGTGCCCTTGACTATGAACAATTTAGAGATGTAGATGTTGTGATAGAGGCAAGTGTAGACTGCAGATTTATCATTTATTATTCTTTATAGCTGAACAATTTACATAACATACCCTTTATAATTATTGAGTAGAAAGATTCACCTGCAACAGAACCAAACTCAATATTAATATTGTTTTTACCTGTTCAAAGTTTCTGTACCAGTTAGCTAGAGGCCCATACCAGGAAGATACGGTTGATAGTAGGTAGTGCCTTCAAGGACAGAAACTGAAGTTGTTTAGTTTCATTTGCATAGTTAGTAATAAGAGTGAGGCTACAGTACTATGCATAGTGCAAATCAGTCCGTACTATGGATTAATTTCTCTGTTTTTAAAGTCCAAACAATCGATTCAAACCGCTCAACATGACTCCATATTAAAATGTATGTGGAGACCAAATTTACATTTAAATTTTTTTTTTTTACTATTTGTTTAGATAGATAGAAAATCACTTGAGGTAAAGATTCTGGACCATTCGAAAGTAGTGATTTTTAACTTGTATAAAAAATAGTAAAATAATTCTAAAAATGTTAAATTTGGTCTCCAAGTACATTTAATATGGAGATTATGTTAAGCTGTTTGGATCGAACTTTTGGACTTTAAAATGTAGATATCGATCCATAGTACGGACTCGTCTGTGCTATGCATAGCACCACAGCCTCTCTCTTAGGAATAGTATTCTAATATTTTTCTTTAGTTTGAGAGTCAGAGACCATGGTTGATACTTGATACATAATTTTCTGTTACATTCATCATTCTACAATAGATTTACATTACTGAAAGAAGGTAAAACTATACCCAAAAAATTTGGACCATCAACCAATGTATAAGCTACTACTATCAAGGTGCATTAGAGTAGCATATTGTAATGTATTTCCCTTTTAAAAACTTGTCTATGATAGGCAGTAATAGAAGATGTTACACTAAAGCAACAGATATTCTGTGACCTAGAGAAATCATGCAACTCAAATTGCGTGCTTGCTACAAATACTTCTACAATAGACTTGAACTTGATTGGCCAAAAAACTGCCTCACAAGATCGAATAGCTGGTGCACATTTTTTCAGGAAAGGCCTCGTCTCATTAATCAGTTGTCCGTGCATCAATTGTACACTTGATTTTACTGCCTTTATCAGAAAATTTTGTACCATAAAGAAAACAGTGATTTTCAAAAATTCTAAAAAATAGTAAAAATTTCAAAAAAAAAAAAATGTAAAATTTTGTCTCCAAGCACATTTTAATGTGGAGATCATATTTTGCTGTTCGGATCGACTGTTTGGACTTTGAAATCACAAAATATGAGCGGGAAGTAAAACATGAGCTTTACTTCCCATAGTATGGTTATGGTAGCCCACCTCATTTTAACCCACTATCAGGTCAGGTCCAAACCAACCAAGTATAGATCTCAGCTTCTCTGTTTAAACAAAGAATAATATTCCTATTATCCCTACGAGTTCTTACTGCAGTAAAATGATTCATCATTTTCCATCCACAGCCCGGCACAGGTGATGCCGCTTTTGGAAATAGTTCAGACCCGCAACACCTCTCCGCAGGTCGTGGTGGACCTGCTTGACTTGGCCAAAAAGATCCGCAAAACGCCGATAGTCGTCAGAAACTGTACTGGTTTTGCTGTGAATCGTATGTTCTTCCCTTACACTCAGGCAGCTTTCCTACTGGTTGACCACGGTGTCGATTTGTACGGGATTGACCATGCCATGGTTGCCTTTGGCATGCCCATGGGACCCTTTAGGTATTTTCTAATTGTGAAGATTTGTTATATTGGGGGAATTACATGTATACCCCTCAAAAATCTCAAAATTACGTCTCTCCCCTCTAAAATTCATAATATCAGATTTACCCTTCTAAATTTCAAAAACTCACAAATTTACCCAATTTATTGACTTTTCTATTAAAACTCAATTTAAATTTATAAAATACCTATTTTACCCTTTATTAAAAATAGAATATGTAGTATGTGTAAGAAAAATGTTCTGATCAATTTCCGGGGACAAATATTAGCTGGTGATTTGCCAAGTAGCAAATTTTATTAAACAGAGAAAGAATACAGGATTCAAATGCACATTCAGTTGTGATTCTATTCCTTTTATGAAAGAGAGTTTAGTTGTAAACAATGAAGAAATTCCCAAATAATTTTTGTTTTATGTTCTTAGACTGGTTGATCTGGTAGGATTTGGTGTTGCTGCAGCAACTGCTATGCAATACCTCCGGAGTTATCCTGAAAGATGCTACAACTCTTTGCTCATTCCATCTATGCTCCAGGATAAAAGGACCGGTACTTATATGTTCTTCTATCACATGTTTTTTTGTGCACCCCAGTTCATACCAATACCGTGTTTGAAAAGTTGAATGAAAAAAATGGCATGATAGTTTTTTTTTTCCCATCTAAGCCTCAACTGGGTCATAATATGAACAAAATAAACCGAGCTCATCAAAACCCTTAAAAAATTCCGGTACGGGTACAACTGGTACTAAGGTCTATTGATACATTTTGCTAGGTGAAGCTTCTCGCAAGGGGTTTTACATTTATGATAACAGACAGGCAAGCATAGATCCTGAGATTGCAAAATATGTTGAAAAATCAAGGAGGTTATGTGGTTTTGCTGCCAATTCTATGGTATCTTTCAATGTTAACATATACTGTTTCTTTTCTTTCTGCCCATACTGTCCCATTCTTTGTATTATGTTTTAAGATTTCATGGGTTAGTGAAACAAACACAAGACAAAGGAGATCAACCAAAAAAGACTTTATGAATTAGTGAAACAAACACGAGATAAAGGAGATCGACTAAAAAATATTTTATGGATTAGTAAATCAGTGAGTTGATGGATTTTAAATTAATTGAAGTGATGAAAATTGTGATGGATTGGCCTCTTGTAGCACTTCTGAAACTGCTTGAACATATATGCTTTTAGCAGCAAAAGTAGGCAGGTGTATAAATATGCTAGGGGGGGATTTCACATATACACCTCAAAAACTTTGAAATAATGTACTTCCCATCTAAAATTCATAATATCATATTTATTCTTCTAAATTTCAAGAACTCACAAATTTACCCAATTTATTGACTTTTCTATTAAGACTCATTTTAAATTTATAAAGTACCAATTTTACCCTTTATTATAAAATAAAAATATGTAGTTTGTGTAAGAAAAATGTTCCGTAATCTAAGAAATTGACACACTTGCCCATGACAGATTGCAGGATTAACAGATGAGGATATAGTAGAGATGTTGTTCTTCCCAGTTGTGAATGAGGCATGTCGGATACTTGATGAGCGTATCTCAATCAGATCTCCTGACCTGGATATCGCATCAACCATGGGCATGGGTTTTCCTTCTTACAGGTTATTCATGAAAAAATAATTCTATTGTGATTCATACATGTTTTTGATAAACTGACTAGAGGTTGTTGGGGTGTTTTTACACTGATGTTTTACTTTTCAGTATGGTCTCAAGGCTATAAACAAGAAAAATTCAACCTTTTCTTCCAAGGACAATGCTTCGTCTTTTGACCCATAACAGATATCATATTTTCCTTTTTTCTTTTATATTAGGGGAGGCATACTGTTTTGGGCTGATACCATGGGAACAAATTATGTTTATAGTAGACTGATGACTTGGTGCAAATTATACGGTGGATTTTTCAAGCCATGCGATTATCTAGCAGAAAGAGCAATTAGAGGATTATCTATTGTAAGGAATCTTTTAAACAATTATTATTATGTGTTTACAGTTTTGGTGCATGAAATAATATCCTGCATCTTTATGTTGCAAACTTCCATTGTAGCACTGAAAAAATCTGACCATATGAAATCTGATCACACCTGAAAAAACTGCACAAATCTAACCTGAAAAAAATCAATTCCTTCCCCAAAGATTTGAATTTTTAATTTCTAAAAAAATAAAAAAAATCTAATACTTAGAAGGGCCTCTATGGAATTTTTTTTTTGTATTTTATTATTTTTGCAACTTACACTAATTTAAATTTAAATTGTTCAGGGAGCTCAGATTGATCAGGTGAAATCTCAGTTATAAGGGGTTTACAAAAGTTCCTCCTCTGTCTTTGCTTAATTCAAATTGAAGCGAAAGGATAAGTAGAGCTGTTGTTCTTTTAGCTTTTAAAGTCTACATGATATTTTTTGGATGTAACCCAGTTATATACTGCAAACTTCCATTCTAGCACCGAAAAATCTCATCGCGCCTAAAAAAATGGACAAATTTGGCCCATATTGTTGCAACCTATATTTTCATTGTAATTAAAAAAAAGATGAGGGTTCAAATGTCTTTAATTTTTGTTCTTTCATCATGCCTCCATCTGTAAAATTTTAATAACTCAAAATTTAAAACTTTATGATCTCATTTTCTCTATGCATGTCTAAAAATATAAGACATTTTAACTTTGTTTCGATTGTTAAGATGAGCTTGTAAAAATATGATGTGAAAAATTTTAGACATTAGTTTTTCAACTTATTGAAACAAAATTTGGTCCTGTTCGGTCGCTCCATTGTTCCTGTGGGAAAAAAAATCCAGTTCAGTCCTGTTTGGTTGTTCCATTATTTATGTGGGAAGAACAATTTAGTTTTCCCACGTGAACAGTAATTTTTAGTTCAATTTCCGTGCTCATTCTCATTTCCAATGGCCCGTCGGACATGGTCTTTAACTCTTGTTTATAACATAGAGAGTCTTTCAATGTTAGTGTAAATGTAGTCTAACAAATCTTTAAACGTATCAAACGATTGAGATTTATTAACTCAAAATATACCCTTTTGAGTTAATGTAGAGGATTCGAATTTGCTCTGGAAGTATATTTTATTTAGATAATTATGTTGAACGGTTTGGATCGACCATTTGGACTTTGAAAATAAAAAAATAAAAAATCATTGTTGTAACTTGATCTCTCCTCTCTCTCTATATATAAATATATATGTATGTCAAAATAAAATAGGAAACAAAAATACACACCGATATTTATGGTGTGCGTTCTCTAAAATAAAAGTGAAAGGGCTGTCTATGTCTAAAATATTTTGTGTCTCTATATAATTATGAAAATAGAAAAGGCAAATCTGACTAAATAACTTTTTATCATCGACGATCCTAAAATATTTTGTCCTTGTATATTATCTTCATAATTAATTTGTGTTTATATTGTCATTTAAACAACTTATTTTTCTCATTTAATTTAGTTTGTGGAATCTCCACTCTACTAGATTGGATTGTCATTGTAGGTGACTATTTCGGGATGGAAGTCTAATCTCTTTCAATATATTTTTTTAACAATTTTTAAGTATTTAAAAAATTGACATACGGCACCGTAGCATAAACTTATTAGTTATTTAATTTTCACAAAATCTTATTTGAAAGTTTTCCTGATGAATTATTTGGCATTATGCTACCTTTTTCCCCAATAATTTAGTGATTTTTAATTTCATCATATATACTACCATATGCACAAAATACATAATTTAGTGAAAGTTTTCCTTGTTGGTCAAGAACAAAATACAGCGCAAGTTACTCAGCTTTTACATACTTTGAGCACGGAACCGTAAAAATGCATGTACACAAAAGATCCGAAATGGAGAGTCAAATGATGAACTAAATGGAGATGATCTGACAATACATAAGCAACCACCCGTAGAGGTGGGTAAATTGCTCATGACTCGTGACTCGCTTATAACTCGTCGCTAAAAGCTTATTAACAACTCGTTCATTATTACTCGTTTACTTAATGATCTGCATGAGCATACCCCAACTCGCTCATTAAGAACTGAGTTACATGTATCCTGCCACATCCAATCCATTGAATCAAGATTCAAATTGGATAAATTTCTAGTTTTGCTTTCTGGTTAGCTAGCATGATTTAACAGTACTAAAATTTATTTGTTTTGTTAATTCAAGACTGACTAAATTTTTGGCCAATTTATTTATTTTGTTTAATAGTAAATTTCTATTATTGTTGAAGATACATTTTTATTATTGTTTTGATAATGCAAATTTGTAGATATGCGACAAGAAGATAGCTACGAGTAGGTGACATGTGAGGCTGTGAGAATCGATAAGAAGACAGCTGTTTAATTTTGTTAAATTTGCTTATGGATAAATTTTTGTTGAATTATATTGGATTATTACAATTTATTAAATTCTATAAATGAAAATTAGTTTTTGAATGATGTATCTTAAACAAAAAAACTCAAAATAAAATTTAAATAAGCTTGACTTTGTAGCTTGCTCATAACTCATGACTCGTTCATAACTCGCTCATTAACTTAATGAGCCGAGCATGAACATGCCCAACTCGTTCATGCTCGCTAATTAATTAGCCCTACCCTTAGATATGACAAAATTTTCAAAAATGATGTCCACACACTAAAAAAAGAAAAACACTAAAAATATTAAAAAAAATAATTTGGTGTGTATTCTTAGCTGGCGTACTGAAAAATTTGATGCTTATTATGAGAGAGTGTGTGTGGCAAAAATTGAAATTTGAAGATACAGGTGATGATTATTTAATTTGAATTATTTAGGTGGTAACTAAAAAAAATTCGGTAGTTTTGAAATTTGAAATTTCCGAATTGAGCATAACATCTTGCATTCACCGTGGCATTACATTATCTTCCATATTCTGGTTTTGGGCTCCACGCTGAATTAGAGGAGCATTAATTTAACACAGATTTTTCCTTGAATAACGCATGATAGATATTTGAGTTCTTTTCCAATTCGGATCCAGCTAGCATTCTATCTTTGGATACATCAAATCCGGGAAGCTTAAAGGATTGATACTTGATTGGAAACTTTTTTTTTTTGAAAATCTTCGCAAAAGCTGTAAAGTCATGAGGGAGAATCAATCTCGACTTTTGAATAACCAACAATTCTAAGACTTTTCTCCTAATCAACTGTGCTACCTTCTCTTTCTCTTGATTAGAAACTTAATATGGAGGATCCCAAGCATCTTTCATTCTATCTACACCTTTTCTTTTTTCTTTTTTAAAACCTTCATTTTGGCTACTTTTTTCTTTTTTAAAATCTTAATTTTTTTTTTCTACCTTCCCTATATCTTTTCATAATAATAAAAAAAAGAATCATAATTTTTCAGCGTAAATTATGTGTGTATAGAAAACAAAAGATCAATAATTTGGGGCAATTTGAATTGAATTTCAACCAAATATCATTAGCAAATTCTTATCCTGTGCATTAACTCAAAAGGGAATCTCTTGAACTAATGAATCTCAATCGTTTGATATGTTTTAAGATTCTTGTTGACTAAATTTGCACTAATATTGAAAGACTCTCATATCACAAGAGTTAATGCAGAGTATACGAGGAGCCCCTTTTCTCCTCAGAGTCCGGATCAAATAAACTCAAAATTTGAGTTTCTATCTGAACCGTCCGATAAGCATCCGACCAATCTAGTTCAAACTAAAATTCGCAGGATCCAGAATCGGACGGTGACGGATCCGAATTCTCTCTCCTCTTCTCCCGAAGGCCGAAGCTGCTAATGGAAATTAGGCCATATCAAATAAACTAGCTTTAGGGTTGCGTTTTGGGCCGGATTTTGTGATTCTCTAATTGGATCCGTTAATTAAAAACCCTGAGACTCCGGATTACAACTCTCAGTCTCTCTCCCTGTCGCCACCGTTCTGATCTCTCTCTTGCCCTTGGCAAAATCGTATCGCAACTGAACTAGGTATTCTCTCAACAATCCCGTTCCGCCTACTGTTCCTAGCTTTTTCTTGTTTTCAAGGAGTTCTAAATCAATTTTTACAAGTATTTTCTTTCAGCTAGAGGTTGAACAAAAGATTGAAGGAGCTAGGGAGAGTTGACTGTCAAATAGGTAATCTGATTTCGCATATTTTGTACCTTTTCATTTAAAAAAGGATTTGGGAATATAGAAGCTGGGGGTATATTAGGTCAAATAAAGTTCCGAGTGTGAATTCTGTGCTTTGTTATCCTTTCTATAGTTGAGGGTAATATTTTTCTTTTTATTGAAAATTATTTTCTGACCATTTCAGACAAAATAAAAAAATGTTGCCAACAATGAATGCCTCCATTTCCATCTCTTCAAACTCTTCTCCATTTTTGGCTCCTGCTAGCGTCACCACACGGTATTATGTTTGATTATTTTAATTAATTCCCTTTCGAAATGAATCTCAGGTCAGTGTTTTATATAATTTTTTATTCACTGTAGTAAGTTGAGGTCTGATCATTCAAGGCAAAGCGTTGGAATTTGCAAATGTGTCAGCAGCCCTTCAGCCGAACAAACAGGCATTTATTTATTTATCTTGAATTTTAAACTCGAATTTTGTAGAAGATGAGGGCATTTGGTTGCTACTTTTTTATTTCTCAAATCAGAGTAAGGAAAAGGCTTTTATTTTCATACAGACAAATACATTTGCTTCATTCTGGTAGTAACTAATATGACAATTGTAAAAAAATAAAGAGATCTTTCTGTATCGACATATTCAGAATGGTTTGCATCAAGTGAAAACATGCTAACTCACATGTATGCAATGGTCTGACAAGTGAAAACAAAGTTAATGTAATCAGCTATTGTAATTGTAATTGTAATTTTTGGTTTAAATTAGCATTTAGTTCCCTTGATCAACACTTTCATAACTGTATGAATAGTTTTGATTTACTTGGTACAATACATCTACTCTATCTTATTTTGAAGCTTACAAGACGAAAGTATCTCGAAATGCAAATATGGGTAAGCTCCAGGCTGGCTACTTATTTCCTGAGGTTTGCATATATGAATCCCCGTGTTCTCTTGCTCATCACATGTATATTTTAATTTTCCTTTCCCTAATTAATTTTCTTCTTGTGCGGAATTAGATTGCAAGAAGAAGAACTGCGCATCTTTCAAAATATCCTGATGCCAAAGTGATTAGCCTCGGGATTGGTGATACCACTGAGCCTATTCCTGATGTTATAACAACCGCTATGGCTGAGGTGATAATTGTTCATAACTAGAAACTTTGTTCAAGTTGCATATTTTGTATATATAATTATTGTGTTGTATGCAGAGAGCACGTGCATTGTCAACAGTTGATGGTTACAGTGGATATGGTGCCGAACAAGGTGAAAGGGTAATATGCTTCTTTTTTTAATCATATATTGGTTTGCAAAATAGTTTGAGAGTACATCTTTCATTGATGTTGCTTTGTTGTGTGTATAGAAATTGAGATCGGCAATTGCCTCAACCTATTATAAGGGCCTTGGAATCGACGACTCTGATATATTTGTCTCTGATGGTGCAAAATGTGACATATCTAGACTTCAGGTTACTGCCCGTTATTCTCTTACTTGTCTTCAATGCTAATTTTCTTTCACTAGAAAAAAGAAAAGAAAAGTCAAGCCCAGCCCAGCCCAGCTAAGATATATTATTTATTTACTTATTCTTGGTTTTCCTTTTTGAAGGTTCTTTTTGGGTCTGGTGTGAAGATAGCAGTGCAAGATCCATCATATCCTGTAAGATTTCTCTTAAAACATGTTATACTTCATTGTTTGTTTACCTGATTCATGGGTGCATATGGCTGAAGCTTAAGATGAAGTAATGAAATATGATTTAGAATAAGACGTACATAGTAGAATGGATTTTATCTTCCTTGTGCTACCCTTGTGGTAACTTAATTATATTACTTTTAATACAGCTCGTTGAGTTGATCTTTATTTTTTGCTCCATTTTTATCTTGCATATTTACATTTTGTTTGCAATTGAGGCTTCACACACAATTCAGGCTATTGGTTGCATGACAACAACATTTTTTTTTACCTGCATGCTTTTCATATGATTCTCATTTTCAGGCCTATGTGGATTCAGGTGTTATCATGGGCCAAACAGGCCGGTATGATAACCAAAGATATACAAACATCGAATACATGCGATGTGACCCGCAGAACGGTTTCTTCCCTGATTTGTCGTCGATCTCAAATGCTGATGTGATATTCTTCTGCTCACCTAACAATCCAACAGGCTCGGCTGCATCAAGAGAACAGCTTACGCAGCTTGTGCAATATGCCAAAAAAACAGGATCTATTATAGTTTATGACTCAGCCTATGCCATGTATATCTCTGATGATAGCCCAAAATCCATATATGAAATTGATGGAGCAAGGGAGGTGAGATTTGTTATTCCTTTTGATGCTTTGCACTTTTTTTGTTTAGAGTGAGACTATGGTACTATGCATAGCACAGATTGGTCTGTACTATGGATCAATATTTTCGTTTTCAAAGTCCAAATAATCGATCTGAATTGTTCAACTTCATTTCCATATGAAAATGTATTTGTAGATCAAATTTTACATGTTTTAGAATTTATTTACTATTTTTTAAGATAGGTAGAAAATCTCTACTTTTGAATGGTTTAGAACTTTTAGATCAAGTAATATTTTTATGTATCTAAAAAAGGAGGGGGGTTCCAATACCTCATGCCTTTCATACCTCATCATATCTCATATCTCATATCTTTGTTTTCAAAGTCCAAACTATCGATCCGAACCACTCAACATGATATCCATACTAAAATATGCTTGGGATGAAATTTTATAATTTTTGGAATTCTATTTTTTAAGATAGGTACAAAATCACTGTTTCTGGACCGTTCAAAAACAGTGATTTTGTACCTATTTTGAAAAATAGTAAAATAAATTCCGAAAATTATAAAATTTCATCCCCAAGCATATTTTAGTATGGATATCATGTTAAGCGGTTCGGATCAATAGTTTGGACTTAAAAAATAAAGATATAAAATATGAGGTGTGATGAGGTATTAGAACCCTATAGTAAAAAATTTCTAGAAAATGTAAAATTTGATCTACAAGTACATTTTTATATGAAGATCATGTTGAACGGTGCAGATCAATTGTTTGTACTTCGAAAATGGAGATATTGATCCATAGTGCAAACCATTATGTGCTATGCATAGTACCACAGCCTCACTCTTTGTTCTTATTTAAATTATTACATCAGCCATCTTTTTATTAATGCAATTTGTTAATTGTTAGTTCACAAGATTGCATTACTTTTACTCAGGTTGCAATAGAAACGTCGTCTTTCTCGAAATATGCCGGTTTTACTGGCGTGCGTCTTGGCTGGACAGTGGTGCCAAAGGAACTTCTCTTCTCTGATGGGTTCCCAGTGGCCAAGGATTTCAACCGCATTGTATCTACTTGCTTCAATGGTGCATCCAACATTGCTCAAGCCGGTGGCCTTGCTTGTCTTTCTCCCGAGGGGTTAAAGGTTGGCATGTAGATTTACTGTATATTTTCATTTAAACCGCAGCATGTAGATTTTGGTTATTTCTATCTTGTAGAGAACAAATAGTGTTTATAGGGTTATGGGTTTTAGGAGGTAGACATGATATGTTTCTGTTTTAAACACTACACATGATATTTTTTTAGGGTTTAGGATCATGCATGACCCTTCATTTATTGGTTTTTGCCAGTTATGTGGATGCATTACTTGGTTTTTTTGGAAATACCCAAGGATTTGTCATATTTGCTATTGTAACCAAGCATCTGTTTTGTGCCAAATAATTCTAAACCATCAAAATCATAACTTCCATTTTACTTTAAAGCTCATAGTAGGGGCAAAAATTGTCGATGTATCTCAGAATAATTTACTTTTGCAATTATGAATTTAATTTAATGAAAATTGCAAATTCTTTAATGATAAATATTAACAACTTTTCAAGTATAAAATACTGGCTGTAAGTTTTACAAAACTATTTCTTCTTTCATGTGCTTTTGCAATTTAACCCAGCATTTGAATTTTTCTAGGCCATGCAAAATACAATCAATTTCTACAAGGAAAACACCCAAATAATCATGGATACATTCACTAAGCTTGGATTTAATGTTTATGGCGGTAAAAATGCACCTTATGTGTGGGTCCATTTCCCTGGCCGGAGCTCATGGGATGTGTTTGCTGAGATCTTGGAGAAGGCTAATGTGGTCACCACACCAGGTAGTGGGTTCGGACCGGGCGGCGAAGGATTCGTTAGAGTTAGTGCTTTTGGTCATAGAGAGAATGTTCTTGAAGCTTCTAGAAGGATGAGCCAGCTTTACAAGTGATGGCCACCTGAGCGAGCTCTTAGCAGTTGATTGGGTGAATTAAATAAATTTTTGGTGGAGCCAGCATAGCATAGTGTGGGTGATTGCTTGAGATAAATTATTGAGGATTTAATAAGAGATTCTGTTTTACATTTATTAGTGACTTTTGGTAAATTAGGATTTGAGCAGTTATTCAAAGGAATGGCTTTCTATTTATGACGGATGCGTTAGCTCATTTGAGCACCAGTTATTGTTTCTAATTGCTATGCATGGTTTAAAAGCCGATTATTGACTGCAACTTGAAGCAAAGTAAAATAAGCTTCTTCAAGTTTTATGAAACTAGACATATTAGCTCAGATATCATCTCAATTTTGCGCTGAATATATTAACTCTGTATGGAGATATTTTCAAGAATATAAATAAATATTGCATGCAAGAAAAAAATTGAGGTTTAGGGTTTAGGGTTTTTAAATGGTCCACAAACTGAAAGATGAATTGTGCAAATATAAGAAGGTAAATTATTTTATCAGGCTTTAGCTTAATTGTGTCAATTAATATATACTAAGTTAAAATTAATAATTCAGTAACTATAATTTAGTTTTATTTGTTTTGTTTTGTTTTCTTCAATGCTGCCTCTAATTAAATATTTCTGTGCAACATCTTGAAAAGAAGTAGCATCTTGCTCCACCCACAAAACATTGATTGAATTTAAATTTCTCTCGTCAATTTGATTGTGTTTATCGGATTGTAATAAATCAGTTGTCGTTTACATGATTTCTTTCTGACAAATAATTGTTAGACTTTGAAAATGAAGATGTTATTCCCTAATACGGACCAATATGTGCTGTACATAATGCTGTAGCCTCACTCTTTACTTGATACTGATTTTAACCTATAAGAAAAGGTATCAGTAATGAAGATGATCATTCTAGATTGCAATTCGTACATATTTGTTGAATTAGGATTGTTCATTGATAATACTACACCTAATTGACTGTTTGACTGTTTCAGTTCAAACTAATTGAGCATGTCAACTTGTATAAAATTGGTTTCACAGCTGACAGTTGTAAACAATGGGCTGTTCAATGATGGTAGGAGATCTCCAAGACTAATAATAGTTGAATAATTCAGCGTTTCTAGACAGGCAAGAACGCTGAATAATTCAACATTTGTGATATGAAATGAGATTGGGGAGATTCGATTGTATAGGTTTAATTATTCTAATGCTATGAATTGAAAAATCGGGGAGATTTGACAACAAAAATTGCGAGTATTATAAATCTGAAGGTACCGGCTGCATATAGTGGATCTGGACCCATCGTCAGGGAACCGAATTCTCTGCCTCCCAAGGGGCAGGATTTTCCTGCTCTTGAGTCACTGACATGTGGGTCCGTAGCAAAACTAAAACTAATTATTTAAATGTTTAAATCCGTCTGGATCCATGTGTCAGCCACACTAGAGGCAGGAAAATCTTGCCCCCAGGAGGGCAGGTGATCTCTTTCCCATCGTCAGTTACCTCTGGTGGCTGGTTAGAGGACACTTCTCTTGTAGAAAAGTATACTATATCTGATGAGGCCTACAATAAACTAGATTGTATGTTCTTTTTGTATCCCTAAATTCTTTTGACATATTTCTTTTGCCACTTTCTTTCTCTACCTCCTATTATAAATAGATATATATGCATAAATTTAAATTGTCATCTGGTTCCACAATTTTGTTTCATATTATTCATTATCCTGAAGCACTATATTTAGACCAGTACCAATCACATGCAATGTACTGGTACCATTTGATAAGGTACTCAATTTTGTACCAAAAGAAGCTACTCAATTTTGTACCAAAACAATACCATTTGATAAGTTACAGGTAATCTGTTGTCACAATATCGGTTCTTTAAATTTTATTAGGTGAAATTGTACCTTTACAATGGCAGGATACCTGCTTACCTTCTTTCTTTTTCTGAACTGGCTTATAAATATGTGATATTTCTTGCATTTAATGATATAGCAAACTTTAGGAAATCAAGGAGAAAATGGTCTCTCAGAATCCTACTGCTTCCAGTAAAAAGGTAATTATTTGAATGATTTTGGTTAACATAACTTTTATACTTTGGGATATGGTTTATTTTTATATTCATACTCCCACACAACATATGAACTTTTTGTACCTACAAGTTATATAGAATATACTGTTGTAATCTCAAGTTCATGTTGGTTACCTTGGTATCAGCAAAGAGCAGCTACATTTTTGGAAGGTGGTGAATATTTCATAATATTAGAATTTTTTTCTTCAATTGCAGCACTAATAATTATACTTTTCTATGTTTTATTGTTTAATTAATTACATTTTATTATTTAATATATTTACATCAGCTACCAGAAAACTACATGGAGAATCTTTGTGCCAACATCAAGGTCAGCTACCTTCTTTTGTTCATTCTTCTTATTTACCATTGTAATTTATATAAAACACTCAAATTTCTATGCTCACATTTGCTTCCAATTCTTTATCTCTTTTATCTTTATTTTTCAAAATCCAAATAGTCGATCCGAACTGTTCAACATGATTATCATAATAAAATATGCCTGTAGACCAAATTTTATATTTTTTTGAAATTTTTTTACTATTTTTTAAAATATGTACAAAATCATTGTTTTAAGAAAATTCTGGACCATCCGATAAAGTGATTTTGTACATATCTTAAAAAATAGTAAAAAAATTCCAAAAAAATATAAAATTTGATCTCCAAGCATATTTTATTATGAAGGTCATGTTGATCAGTTCGGATGAACTGTTCGGACTTTGAAAATGAAGATAAAGAATTGAGAGCAAATAGAAGCATGCAATTTTCGATGCATTGTAACCCTCCTCAATTTATATTCATAGAACTGTGCTTATATTCGGAGAATAAACCTTTATTGAAATAGGTAGGAGACAGATGTGAGGTGGAACCGGGTGCAAAGAGGGGAGTTGTAAAATTTGTAGGCAAAGCAGAGGCTTTGGGGCTTGATTTGAATCGAGATCCAGTAATGTAATTCAACTTTTGAGTTATAAATCGGAACTGTTTGATTCGAGATGAGCCGCGAGATGGAGCACTGGATTCGAGATGAAGCACACATTCTGAGATAGATCGTGCGAGATGGAACGTCGGATTCTAATCGGACGGCCTCGATTCAAAACCCAAAATTTGGGTTACATTAGGGATCCGGACCCCTGTATTTTGAGTTGGGATCCAATATGATGAACCATTAGGGAAGCATGATGGCATGTGAGTTGACTTTCATTTTCTCTCTTTATTAGCTTAAGTTAACACAACTTTTACTTATATTCTAAGCCACCATAAACTTTTGAAGGGAAATTGCCAAAAAAAAAAAAAAAAGTAGAGAGAGAGTTGACTTCACTTGAAAAAAAAAAAGGAAGGAAAGAAAAGGGCAGGGAGTGTGCAATTCTTATATAAGATTTTATTTCGAAAATAATAAATTATCATATTTTATTATAAAAAGTTATCCTATGGAAGTAAACTATGGTACATTACCCTATCTTTTGAAAGGTAATTTTATTATAAAAAGTTATCCTATGGAAGTAAAGACATGTAGTGTTTATAACACTGTTTTTCCAGATGAATTATTATTACTGTTGGTGTAATAAGTATTTTTAATTTTGTAGGGTAAAAGGCGTACGGTTTTTCCAGTGCCCACCTGCACATGGTGGTATAGTTACGCCTGATAAAGTCAAGGGGAAATTTGTTGAGCTTTACCTTTTTTTTTTTCTCTTTATTACTATTGTTTGTTGGGAAAATTAGTTATTTGTTCCTCTAAAATTTTCAAATCTGAAAAACGTCATTACAAAACTATAAATTTGAAAAATGCCACTCTAAACTTAGATAATTCTTAAATTTGCCACAAATACACATTTTTTATACATTTTTAGTAAAAATTAATTGAAAATTACAGTTTTGAGATACGTATAATGAGAGATCTGAATGGTATATAGCAAAATACAGAAATACGTATCTCAAAATTGTATTTTTCAGTTAATTTTTAATAAAAAAAATATAAAAATTGTGTATTTGTGGCAAATTTAAGTATTAACTAAGTTTAGAGTGACATTTTTCAGATTTATAATTTTGTGATGATATTTTTCAGATTTAAAATTTTTGGAGTGACAAATAACCAATTTTTCCTTGTTGGTTTGTTCATTTTGTTAATGCACACATTTTGTCATTTTCAATTGATTTTCCCCCACTTTTATATCTAATTAATGGTCTCTCAGATAGAGAATATCTAGATTGGATACATTTTATGAGAATTGAGTATTTCTTTTCCCCATTAATAGGTGGGTGACATCCCAGAGAGAGACCCTTTTGAAGACGAAGAAATCTAATCACATAAACATGAAAATGATTGCTCAGTCTCTGCATTAATTTTTCTTCTTTTTGTTTTTTGTTTTCTTTTGTTCACTGTTTAAGTCTTTTATTTTAAGATTGGTAATTTAATTTGTATGGTTTGCTTGTGTTAGTTTGAAGCAGTGCTGCAATTCTTGTATTTTTTCTTCTCAAGAGGGAAAAAAAAAAAGAATGTTAGATGTAGATGTTGTGGATAAACATTTGACGCATTAATGGAAAAAAAAAATGATTTTTTATCTAGGATGAATGTTGATAAAAAAAAAAAGGCAAGATTAAAAAAAAATTGATTAAAGCCATTAACACATCGAATTCAGAATTCCTAAAGTAACTCAAATTTTAAGTTTGGATCTGAATAGTTTGATTAGAATCTGCACAAATATTAAAGGACCGGTGAATTTTGATTTGGAATCTTTATTAAATGGTTTATTAAAGTAAATACCATAAGCGAAAAACTAGGATTTTTTTTATAAAATATAAATAAAAAAATAAAATCACAAAACAGGTTGATTACTCTCCAAATTACAAAAATCATAAGAACTAGAATTTATTATCGATTACTTATTTGGTAACCGGAAGTTTTGTTTGGTTACCCCTTTTATACAAACGACCATATCATGAATTCCACTGATAACAAAAAAAAATTGCAACAGAATAGAATTTTCGGTTACTACAGATAACAAAAAAAAATGGTAACCATATAGAATTCTAGGTTACACAATTTTTTTTTTTTTTGGAACCTTATAGAATTTTCGGTTACCATAGTTTTTTTATTGTTACCATGGGATCATAGTGTGGGATGGTGGGGTGTGGCCATTTGTATAAAGGGGGTAACTGAACAAAATTTTCGGTTATCAAATGTGTAACCAAACAAAATTCTTAGTTGTTATAATTTTTGTAATTTGAAGCGCAATCAATCTGTTTTGTAATTTTCTTTTATTTACAAAGTCAATATTAACTAAAAAGGTACAGGTACTTGCTAAAACAGTAAAGCTGCTACTAGCACAGTCTTTGATAACACATAAAGTAATTGTTATACAAAAAAAAACATATCTTATAACCATCCTTATTAACTCACTTTCTAAGCATTTTATTAATTTTTTATGCATTTTAGAATACATGATACGCTAATGCACACAATTTTTTATGCACTCAATTATTTCAATTAATATTTAATTGTCGACAGAGCTATTTTGATATTCTGTACTCGTTTTTCAAATCCTTAAAACATTATATCCATGCACATTTAGCTATTGCCTCAATGCATGATTTCTTATTCATTTTCTTTCTTTCTTTCTTTCTTTCTTTTTTTTTTTTCCAAAAGTTGACCACAAAAAACAAATGAGATAGTTTAGGGAGTGAGAAATTGAAGGTTGTCTATAATTTCTACAAAAAAAAAAAAATCAATAATAATAAACAATAGTGATGAGGGTTTAAGTGTCTTTATTTTCTAGTCTCCATCATATTTTTATTTTTTAGTCAAAATAAAACCGTTGAATATGGTCTACATCATTTTATCTATGCATGTGTAAAAAATTATGACATTTCATTTTTATTTTGATTGTCATCAAGAACTTGTAAAAAACGTACTAATATGGATAGTTTCTAGATGTTGATTTTTCAACTTATTGATTCACATAAAAACAAAATCGAAATGTGCTAATTTTTTATAAGTACATGAAGAAAATAACATAGATCACATTTAATAATTTTATTTTGATATTAATGATTTAAATTTTGAGTTATTAACGTTTTGAAAATAAAGATATGGTGGAAACACAAAAATAGAGACATTTGAATCCTCCTCAATAATAGTATATAGTTTTTAGTAGTAAATTAAGACACACGTTGACAGTATCTGCATAAGGAGATACTTAAGGACACAAACAAATTCAACTAGCAATCAAGTTTAGAAAAAAATAGTAATAACCAACATAGAACAAAAAAGTAATAAACTCAACCCAAAGAATAAAATTAGTAATAATTAATAGCTCGATTACAGTCTGATTTTGACTTCTCATATAGTCTTAATTTGGGACCAAATTTTCTGCCTCCCAGGAGGGCAGGATTTTCCTGCTCCTGAGTCATTGACACGTGGACCCATACCAAAACTAAAAATCAATATTTAAATTTATAAATCCGTCTGGACCTACAGTCAGTCTCACTGGGAGTAGAAAAATCCTACCCCTCAGAAGCAGGTGATCACTTTCCCCTTATTTTACCTTCCTCCTCACAACAACCACCTAAACATTAATACTACTTTCAACTATTTTTTATGTTATCAAAACACATTTAATACATTCTCAAAGACAATGATGTGAAATATCAAATATATTAGTTCTATTTATTTTAACAATAATACTAATATGGCACATTTCTTTGCACGATATTTTCATCACGAGTCGTTTCGATTTTGGACAAAAGAAACGTCACAGTTATATAGTGTACATATTTTGAACTTTTACAACTCTGAATCACTTCAATCACTTCAACCGGTTGTGATCCAAACACAAATTTCGCCGATCAAAGGTCAACGGGATCGGAATAGCATGTTCCGGATTCCGCAATAACAGCAGATTTATTTCCATCAATTTAAAGCGTCGCAAACGATTGATGTATCGGAGACGATTGACACATTGTCGACAATGTCTTTTTGCGCCGTTGAAGCATCATCACACGTCTGAACAAATGATTGAAATCTTGTATCCTCGACAAAGTCAAAGCAGATCTTGGTACTTCTAATATCATTATCCACACAAAGTCAAGGCAGATCTTGGTACTTTTAATAACAAATCAATTATTTCTCAAGTTTCAGTGTAGTGCAACTAAGTCGCTTTTTAATTTTTAAAGTCTAAAAATTCAGTTCAAATCGTTAGATTTGATATCTATATTAAAATGTGTTTCGAGACCAAATTTTATATTTTTTTTTTAGATTTTTATTATTATTTATTAACCCACTTTGAAAATCACTGATCTAATGGTGGCTTAACCAAACAGTAAAACCAGGCTAGACTATTGAATCAGCGATTTTCAAAGTGACTTAATAAATAGCAAAAAAATTAAAAAATATAAAATTTGATCTCCAAACACATTTTAATATCGAGATCACATCTAACGATCGATCTTTTGGACTTTGAAAATTGAAAAAAAGACTTAGTTACACGGAACCTCAGGGACGGAGGGACATACATCCAATGGGGGTCAATTGACCCCCATTCATTTTGAAAAACTAATTATTATATAAGATATTTTTGTATATTTTATAGTTAAATGTTAAGGGTACCTAATAAATGACCTCCATTGATTATCTGAAAATTTTATATAGTTGATCCCCATTCATTTTTCAAGAAAAAAAATAGACTATTAAAATGTGTACAACTTGGAGACATATAACATTTTATGTCTTTGACCTCCATTAGTCAAAATCTTGCCTCCGTCCCTGCAGAACCTCAAAAACAATCAATTCGATATTAGCCACACACATGCACACACACACACTCTCTCTCTATATATTGACTCCTATTACATCTGAATTGGGTGAAGTGTGTTCTACCTAAACTCAAACTAAGTCTTCAAAAAATTAAAAAATCTTCATGGCATGTTCGTAGTAACTTGTATTATAATAGAGATTTTGATCCCTTCATGTTTTTTTATGATAAAAGTGGTTGTCTATCTATTTCATTATGAAACAAAAGTAATTATTTATACAACTAATGTCTTAACTAAAGTTTTAAAAGCAATAAAAAGGGAATTTATATCTACAGCAACTAACGAGACAAAAGCTACAAGATATAACATGCTTAGTCTAGCAACAAAACACAGAGACTAGCTATATAACACAAGTACAAGTACTAGACATAAAACTTGATGAGTTATAGGAAGCTATAGAAAGGTAAGTTAAAAGTAGTGTAGACAGTTTACAACCTAAAAGGGCAGCTATAGAAGCCACACAAAAATCAGAAATATTAAAAACTATCATTTTACTCTTATAAAAATTAATTTTTAAAACTAAAAGATTTTTTTTTAGTAAAATTGGAGGTCAAGCCATCCAACTATTTAATACTTTTGTTATTATAACAAATGATTCTCTCTATCTGAGTTTCGAAACCATAACCTCCCACAAAAAGATCATATGTCTCTGCCGCTAGACCAAATGCTAGTTCTTAAACCTGATAGGTTTTCAAATCCTAACAATAAAAATTTAAGATTTTCTAATATAGTAGGATTAGTCTCTAAAAATAACAAAATGGCATATGCAAAATGCAAATTTAACACCTCATCTGTTTGAGAAAAATTATCTAAACCAGCAATCTGACCAGCATTTTGATCTCGTCATGTTAATAAAATGTTAATAAAAAGCAAAACAATTTATTAATTCAGCCGGTAGATATCTTAAGGTACCGACATTTTTTTTTTTAAATTTGATATGATGACGAGAACTACGTCTAATTGAATTGATTAATGCATGACAAAATTAATGATTTAGATCAGATATTAATTAATGATATGACCCCCTTTCATTAAAACATTAACTAAAAAAAAATCTGATGGGACACATGTCAGTTGTCAGTATCTTTCTTTTAACAAAATTTTTAAGGTTTTTCATGAGACACAAGTCAGTTGTCGCTCTTTCTTGGCTCTTATTAGTAGTTAGCATCTTACTATAAAATAGACATATATATCAGGATAGTGACTTGGTGTTACGGTGTGTGTGCAACGGAATAGAGATTTGACACATTGCCAAATCCATTATTTTAAATCTCATTTCATTAGGTAAATTCAAATATATTAGGGTTAATTGGGTTAAATTGCATAATGTCTCTCGTGTCTTATCTTTTCGGATCTCACATTCTTTATTTTCACTATAATTTCCATATTAAAATTGATCCGAATCATTCAATATAATTTTCATATTAAAATTTAGATGCAGATCATATTTTATATATTTTTTAAATTATAATTATTTTTTAGATAGTACATAATTAATATTTTATTTATTTAAAAAATAGTAAATAATTTAAAAAATATATAAAATTTAATTTTCAAATATATTTTAATATAAAAATCATATTGAGCAGTTTGAATCAGCAGACATTTCAACAATCCCTTATAAAAAAAATTCAAATAGTGAATGCCTCATAAAAAATAAATCTAACATATAGTGGATTCCTCTATAAGTGTTTATAAATTTATGGCAAGTTGCACAATGTTGGGTTAATTAAGAGCCCAATGTCACAAATAAATTGTGTTTTGCATCTCTTTCCAAAGAACCAATACATACATAAATGTCATTATAATATTTTTTATTCCTTGGAGAACATTCAGAACTACATGGTCTACTTGTACTTTTTTGATATCTTAGAAAATAAGATAAAGAACTCAGGAATGAAGAAAACTACTTATTTTCATTTGTTTAATTGATATTTTTTTTTCTAGAAACTTAAAGTTTGTCTCCCTCTTGTGATCTTAACTTTCCGTTCACACGTTTTCCGAACTTTCTGTGGCGAAAACATTATTTTATGTCATATATTATAATAAAAACAATTACTATTGTAATAATAATTTTTATTGTTACCACTGACAACTACTACTACAATAATGACAAAAATAATAATAATTACTTTGAGTAAAACTAGGATGCTCCTAGGAGTATCAAGTTTTTTTGTACTCTTAACTCTAAAATATATCGGATTAACTTCAAACGACAAATCCAAACTGTTGAAATCCTTCTACCTTACGAGTGATGCTTCTACATGTAAAAATTTTAAAGTTTCAAATTAATTTAGTATAAAATCAGGTGGTCAAAATTAGAAGGTTTCTAAATTAATTTTAATGTATTCATTTTTAGAAAACTTTTGACCACTTGACTTCATACTAAATTAATTCGAAACTTTAAAATTTGCACATGTAGACGCATCACTCGTAAGGTAGAAAGATTTCAACGGGTTAGATTTGTCGTTCGAAGTTAATCCAATAGATTTTAGAGTTAAGAGTACAAAGGAGCCTCGTACTCCTAGGAGCACCCTAGTTCTACTCAACTACTTTTATCATTATCATTATTATATATTTTAATTATATTTAGTTGTAATTTGTCTCTGTTTCTTTTTCAATCTCCATCATTATCATTATATATTATTGCAATTATATCAACGACGACAACAATAACTTCTAAAAAAATAATAATAAGAATAGGATAGGCTAATATGCTTTCGATAGTACTTCGGCCGAAATACATCCAACTCGTTTTTCAATTTTCGAAGTCCAAAATGTCGATCCAAACCGTTAAATGTGATCTCTATATTAAAATGTGCTTGGAGACCAAATTTTACATTTTTTTGGATTTTTTTTTACTATTTATTAAGCTATTTTGAAAATTGCTGATCCAACGGTGGCTTAACCAAACAATGAAACTAGAAGTCACCGTTAGATCAACAATTTTCAAAGTGGCTTAATAAATAGCAAAAAAATTAAAAAAATATATAAAATTTGGTCTCCAAGCACATTTTAATATAAAAATCACATCTAACAGTTTGGATCGATTTTTTGGATTTTGAAAATTGAAAAACGAGTTAAATGTATTTCCACCGAAGTGCTACCGAAAACATATTAGCCTATCCCATAGGAATAAAAATAAGAATAAAAATAAAAATAGCGTGCACTATGCTCATGAAACTAGCGTAAGAATTCTGATTAAACAGTTGGGATCTAAACAGAATATTTCTGATACCTTAGGTGATACGAATTTCAACCTTCAACGGCACAAAAAACACAATGCCGACAGATGTCTCCCTCCAACATCGATCATGCGGTTCCAATAATGGTCAGCTATGATAATGATAACACCGTTATACATAACCACATCTTGCAATTTAGACTGATAGCTGCTGAGATCTCTTTGGAAGAAGTCCAAACAGCAGTGCTACAAATAAATGAATTCACATCCTCTGTGGAGTTTTTATCTGTGTTTTTAATCTCGTCCGTCCGTTTTAATCGGACGGACCAAATAAGATTTTGACACGAATCTCAAAAAAAAATTTAATATTGCCCCCTCCATCATCCCGAGAACTCACCGGCTGATCAGCTCCGCGGATAAAAACTCCGCAAAGGATACTGGTCCCAAATAAATGGCAAGAAGTAGAGCCATCTAACTCCGAATATGAGTAATTTCTTGTACTTTTTTTAGTACTTATGGTATATAATGTATTGAAAGGACCTTTATTCCCTAATTCAAGTTTTAAACCCAATAGTGTCATAATTGATAGGTGCTTTGCCAAAAAATAAAATAAAATAGAATGCCACTTATGTTAGGAAAATACATAAATATACTACAGATATTGTAAATTGACCCTCATATATATATTTATTTTTGTAAAAATAACTCCTTAACCTTCAAAATTTGAAAGTATGTTACCTCCCTGTAATCAGATAAATATATATAAGCTCCGGCAAAAATAGGTGGTAAAGAGAGTACATAGTTGCATAATACAAAGATTTAAAAAGATGGTGCATTAGTATTCAGTAGGGCTGTAAATGAGCTGGTTCGGGCCGAGATGGACCTTAGCTCAGCTCGTTAATTCTGGACCGAGTTTGGACCGAGCGAGTTGGACCTAAGACTTCCGAGCTAAAATCTCAGCTCAAACTCGTGACGAGCCAGCCTGAGCTAGCTCGCGAGTTGACGAGCTAGCTCACTAGGTTTGGCTGGACCTTGTTTTAAGAAGAAAATAAATTTTACAAACATTTTTTGACCGAGTTGAACTGAGCTGAACCGAGCTGGACCAAGCTTGACAGTATAAACACATACATTCATACAAATTCTCAAATTGATGCCTAGCCTGTTGGGTTTTCATGGTACTTAAGACAGCGGAATTTCAAAAAATTTGACAAGAAAAGTACCAAAAGATCATTATGTATGACTAAAATCAAACCAAAAGCAATTTCCAAATCAATAAGCATCATACCTTTAGTTTCTTGTCTCCAGACAAGAAATGAAGATCCTTGAGATGTAGAGTTGTAGCCTCCACCTCCTTGTTGATCGATGCTAATGGTGGTTGATGCTTTGCAGCGCCCTGGTGGTTGATGTGTGCGTGACCTTGAACGCCTTGTACCAAGATGAGACTCCAAAGTAGAAGCCCTCCACGGTATCCACCAAGAAATTAATTAGAAACCAAACTTTCCTCTTGCTAGAGAGTAGTAATTTGGTCGCTCCTTAATTCCTATCCTCTAAGAGAACAAGATCTTGATTCTAGGGTTTGTGGGTTCTCAACACATGAGAGAGAAACAAGAAAGAGAAAGAGTTTTGGTAGAACTTTAACTCTCAAAACGAATTGCACTCAAAAGTAATGAGAGAGAGTGCATATATAGCAAATAAGGAATGTGAAATTCTGTTTCCAAAATTAACTCCGTATTCTACCACGTTTCTGACCATGATCTAATTCGAATTAGATTCTGCTCTCTGAATAAAAGTTATAGATCTTTCTTTTACCTTTCTATCCATATGTGGTACGCTCAAAACAAACATCGTATGAGGGTGTTATGGTCAAAATACGAAACATGCGCAGCAGTTTCCAGAACATGGTAGTCTAAATTTAGCACCACGTTCTACTACGTTTTTGAGCATGATATATTTCTAATTTGGTTTTCTTCCAGAAATACAAAGTTGTAGATTTTTCTATTACCTTTCCAGAAAGATATAGAACGCTAAAAACGGATATCGTACTAGAAATATATGGCCCAAATAAGAAACATTGCGCAGCAGCTTTCAGAAAACGTGGTAAACTATTTTGGGCTAACTTTTAATTATGGAAACAATTCTTTAAATAAACATGAGCCATAATTAACAACAGCCATTAGGCTTTGTTTATTGGGCCAAGTTTCACTTTCCTTGTTTGAATTAATCAAATACAATTAATCTAATTAATTGTAGTATCATATATAATTATCCAAATAATTATATTTCTCATGTTTTAGTGGAGAAACCAATTTATTTGTCATGTCATACATGTCAAATAAATTAAGGAGCATTTCTAATTAATTCCTTATCGGTGTGACCCCTGTGGGATCTATGTCATTCGGCAATAGAATCTGAAACTCTTTTCGATTCCATAAATTACAAGCGGCACCTAGCAATATGCATTGTGATTACCCAAATGACACAGATGATAAGTACCATACTGAATCACGATCCCTAAGCAATAATTGCCTCGTGTCAATTCCATGTCTCATGATATCATGAATAGATCCAAGGTAGGAGTGTGTCATCCTTGCAAATCTACTCGTTTCTTGATTCCGAAATAATTCAGTAATTATAATTAACTCCTTAACCATATGTGCACATACTTGTATTATTTCATCAAGGGGCCCAGTGATATCATCGCTCATTATATGAGGGACATTGGTATTCTTGATAATTACTATCACTCCACATAAGAAATACATACTGAGATAGAATCTGTATAATTGCCAGTTACGGACAACGTTGAATAATATCCACGAATATATATTCTCATGTGAGAGAAACAATCATCTCATACCTTAGAATTCCAGACACAAATAAAACATTAATGACACAAACATAATCCATATTAAATGTTTTACTTTGGTCACGTCCAATCCCCTGATCTCCATCAGGTATCCATTTGATCAGATTGACAACTCCTTGTCATATGATCTGCAGAACATGATCATCATCTAATCCAAATGCTAATCTTATACCGGTAATTAATGTCCCTTGTTAATTACCAAGACTAGGGACACTTTAGGGTATTTATTAACACATGTATAGAGTTCCACAATTCCAAGTCCTCAACCTGAATGATCTATAATTAATAAAATACTCAAGGAACAAAATGATAAACATAATCATTCAATTACATAAACAAAACTTAGAAAACAATCATCCTATGATTGGCTTCTAGATCACAACACTAACATAGCCGAGTTAGCTCGCGAGCTGGCGAGCAAGCTAGGCCCCAGCTCAAACTCGTTAATTCTACACCGAGCTAATAGCGAGCTAGCTCGTTAACAGCTCGGTCCAGTAACGAACGAGCGATTAGCAAGCGAGGCACGAGCTACCAGCTTTTTGGCCACCTTACAATTCAATACATAATTAATCACATTGCTTTTATTTTAATGATTTTTTTCTGACTCCGTTGCTAGGATTCCTAGGAATGCGGAGCAAATAATATTGCAATGATTTTTTCCTGATTCCATCGCTAAGAATGCGGAGCAAAAAAAAATATTATCGTAGTATTATTTTCTTGATTTTTACTTCAATTAATATTTAATACTCCACCAAGATCTGACTCTAATTGTTTCCGATCCATCATTTTTTCTCATGGTGTTTTTTTGATAGTACAATTAAAACTACATAACTATTTAATATTTATATGCGATTTTCTGAATTTCGAATCAGTAATATTTCACACATAGAGCATTGTTTTTGCTACTAAATCAAAAATTGATTCTCAATGTTTTCTTTAAACTTTTTATTTTCAAACTTTCAGTTAGATTATAGAAATTACTTGACATCTTGCTAAACTCTAATATATATATTTTTTAGAGAAAATAGAAATCAGACCTCTAAGTTCCATTAACTGCGACATAGTGATGTCAAAAATTACAACCAAATTTCAATATTAAAATTTTCATTAAACTCCTTAAAATTTAAAGTATTACGAAGATAAAGCCAAATAGTGGAAGCCTCTATTAGGCAGTTTATCTCAGGCTAATCCCTGGAGTATGTGGTTATAAGGAAGGGATAAGGTTTGGTCCAAATGCCTTTGGACCGGACACCGTCCAAAGCCTCTAAAAATCGTACGATTAAAGTCCAAACAGTCAATCCGAACTGCTTAACATGATTTTCATATTAAAATGTGCTCAGAGACCAAATTTTATATTTTTTGAAAATTTTTTACTATTTTTTTAGATACGTACAAAATCACTGTCTTTGAACCGTTCAGAAACAGTGATGTTGTACGTATCTAAAAAAATAGTAAAATTTTTTAAAAAAAATATATATAATTTGATCTCTAAGCACATTTTAATATGAAAATCATATTGAGTGGTTCGGATTGACTGTTCGGACTTTAATCGTACGATTTTTAGAGGCTTTGGACGGTGTCCGATCCAAAGCCATTTGGACCATATCTTATTCCTATAATAAGGAATTGGGTCTTGTCCCCTTTGGAGAAATTTCTATGGCACACAATGTTTGTTTAAGATCCTAATCTGATAAATAACTGTGCTCATATCTCTTTCCAAATGAATTAAATTATATCCATGCATAAATGCCATATATTGATATCGTTGGAGAATATTCCATGTTCTGATAAGAATCTTTGTTTATATATTTAGATCATATAGTTCATATAATTACAAATACAAAAATAATAATTGATACCAACTCTTTCCTTCTATAAATACTTTTCAAGTCTAATTAAATTTGATGAAGACCGGCTTTTCATACTTTGCAAAATCATAAAAAGGATTGATAGGACTTTGGCACCTTCTTGAAATAGTATGCATGGATGAATATGAGTACATTAAATAATTAATTATCATATACCGATCAAGGGTGGATGAAATATGTTTTAAATGAGCGTTAACTCTTTATTAATTTAGAATTATTTGTTAATTAATTTAATATTGATTATTATTTTATAATCATAAGGGGTTAGAATGGACAACTTTAACTGAAGGTCAAATTTATTTATTTTTCAAATTATAATTGAAAAGATCAAGTACCCTTTTACTCTAAAAAATTAACGCACATAAAAATATTACTTTTAGTACAGAGTAAGTTTCTTTGTTTTGTTCAATATAACATGTGCAGACAGACCCACAATTTATGGATCCAAATTTTGTCTAGTTAGCGATGCATTATTGGATTATAATTTTATTAACTTAAGTTATAACAATAATTCTATTAAAATATATATGTAGAATAAAAACTTGAGCATAATTCGAACATGTTATATATTTATAACACCTCTTTTAATGGTTAGTAATCTGTTGTTAATTTGTGAGCATTAATAATTTTGTTTTATATTTATTTCTATTAAGTGTGATTATAAAAACTAGAAAATATATTTAATATTATAATTCAATTTCAATGAGTTCTGTAAAATCTGTATAATCTAACCGTCTGAAAAAAAAAAATATGAATTGTATCATTTTAAAATCACTGTGGCTAGTCATGGTTTGCAAAAAGCACATTAGACTACTTTTGAAATTGATTAATATTCTAAGAGAAAAAATTGTAAAAATACAGTTTGACCAATTATGTGAGTAAGATAGTTCACAACTACATTGGTAAGCATATAAAACAGGTAAAATTATGTTCAATTCACATCCTCTGTGGAGCTTTTACCAGCGGAGTTCCTGCAGTTCTTTATATCTGGTCCGTTCGTTTTGATTAGACGGACCAAAAAAGATTTTGGCACGAATCTCAAAGAAAAATTAATACTGCTCCCTCCATCATCCCGAGCACTCACCGGCGGAGAGCAAATTTGGATCGTCCGATCAGCACTGCACCGCAAAACTCTGCAGAGGATACTGGTCCCATTTTTTCTTACAGCGCATCCGACTTGTGTACTCATTTTTTATTTGTCAAAATTGAATTCAAAATTAAATTTTTAAAGAAATTGAATTTTTTTTCAGCCCATGTACACTTGTACCAACCAAAAAAAAAAAAAAGACAAAGGAAAACCACAAACTTATTAAATAAAAAAGGACATTATAATAAAGATATCATGGTCTTTTGTAGGATGGTCCCCTTCTGTAATTTCACTCTCAAACAAGGACATGACAACAATAAAATTCATTCAATTGTGTCCAATTTGTTATTTAATAATTTGCGTACACAAAACACAAACGATCCCAGTTAGTTATTCCTCTGTCTTTTGGCCCCCACACAAATCCAATCTCTCCGTCTCCCCACCTCACGTGGAAAGCAAAGGCCGAGTCAAAATCCTCTACATTACCTCACCGTTTGAGTTTCATTCCTAACCGTTCGATCATAATTCTGGCCAATCTGATCCAAGCCTGTACTTCAGGACTCCGGAGAGTCGCAGACTCGCAGACTCGCAGTACAATACGAACGGACCGGATTCAAACTTAAACGGTAAGGTACCGTACCAAGTATGAATTCGCAAACGCCTTCCCCAGCTCTTAGCTTCGTTTCTTTCTCTCTCTAACCAGAGCTCGTTACTGCCCGTTCTCTGTCTCTCTCTAGGGGGATAGAGAGAAACTGGAGAGAGATCAGAAAATCAATCAATAAGAAGAAAGAGAAGGGGGCGTTTCATTTCGATTCCAGTTTCTTAATCGGTCATTAAATCGAAGTTTTTTTTTCCTTTAGATCTGTTTATCTTAATTGCCCCTCCGTTTCAGTCTCTCTCTTGTTTAGACAGGTTCTGGAACTAGGGTTTCGGGTGGGGTTATAGTGCGGTTTACGTATATTTAAAGAGGGAACGAGATCGAGAGAATGGAAGAGGGTAAAACGGCTTTTGGCACGTTGAATTGGACCATGGTTCGTGCTATTTTGGCGATTATCCAGTGGTGGGGATTCAATGTCACGGTTATCATCATGAACAAATGGATCTTTCAGGTTTAATTTTCGAACTTGAATTTGATTTGTTTTCCCTAGTTGTTCTACGGTTTATTTGAATTTTTTTTTTTCCAAAAAGATTATTATCTTTCATGTTTGTGTGAATGATTTGACTAGAATAAGGTGGCAGATAGCAGTTAATTACCTTTCCATTTTCTCTCTTCTCTTTTCTCTCTCTCTCTCTTTTTTTCTGGTTTAATTAGACAATGCCATAATAAAGAGTTGTGAGTTTGGAGTTGAGATCAAGGTATAAAACTTACCAAAATTTAATTGAAGAGTAAGCTTGAGCTTCTATTGTAAAACGTTTTCTGTTTACAATGTCAGATCTGTAGTTAGAAGAAAATTTTAATCAGTATGCTAAGTTCCATTTCAATAAGACCTTGAATTATACTAATTCATGCTAAGTAGGAATTATATTCATTTATGAAGTACATTTTTAGAAAGTACTGGTCTGGGTATCTTCATAGTAATTTTTCAGGGATGGGGCTTCAAGATAAATGATATCCCTAATAATAATAATTCATATGAAATATAGGTATAGGTGAAGTTGCTCAATATATTGCGTTACACAGTATAAGTATTTTATTTGGGGGCAAAACAGGAAATTGCCCAATTTTTGTAACAGCAATGTAATTTTCAGAAATCAAATGTGTAAAAGATATTGGTGTTGGGGTTTAAGGAAAGGTGTTACTTAGCATTGATTGCTTGAAGAAAAAAGACATGTAGGTGGACTGCTTTAATGACCTCGTTTTACCTTTTTATATGTTTAAAATCATCGAGTGTAAAAGCATTAATCTCCTAGAAAAGCAATTCCATATATTTTCAGTTCTAAGTAATTCTGAAGTTGGTTATAGTTTATTGTACTGAAATTTTGCAAGTACTTAAGTTTTGAATTTCCTATATGCCTTTTGTTAGTTCAAATTGCAAAGTCCTTAAAATAAAAATTTCTCTTATTTTTTAAATTCATAGAGTTTTTTGCTGGTAATTAAATAAATGCAAAATTCTCAGTATACTACCAAGTGAGAAATATAGAAGATGCATGCAAAGCACAGAATGTGCTGCAAATACTTTAAAAGTTTAATGACACAATGCTTGATTTCTAATTATTTAATCTGTTTTTAATGCACTAATTCAATTTATTAATTTTTTTTTTCCTGTTTTTGACACTTTCTAGAAATTAGATTTCAAGTTTCCTCTGACGGTGTCATGCGTGCACTTCATATGCTCATCAATAGGTGCTTATATTGCCATAAAAGTGCTGAAAATTAAACCTCTTATAGAGGTCGAACCAGAGGATAGATGGAGAAGAATATTTCCCATGTCTTTTGTCTTTTGCATAAATATTGTTCTGGGAAATGTGAGCTTGAGATATATTCCTGTGTCTTTTATGCAAACCATCAAATCTTTCACACCTGCTACTACAGGTCTGCCATGTTTCCTTTTATTCATGCACTCTATTTATTTTGCAAAAGGATGACTAAAGATAATTAAAATAGCAAAAGTTTGGTATTCACTCAAATTTTGCATGTTTGATCCCCCTATAGAGCCTCAAAATAGAACAACTGCAAATGAAACACTCAAATTATCTGCTATAATCCACCACTTCAAATATATCCTTTGTTTTTTTTTCTTCTATGGCAGTTATTTTGCAGTGGATGGTATGGAGAAAATATTTTGAGTGGCGCATTTGGGCCTCCTTGGTGCCAATTGTGGGAGGTATACTACTGACATCAGTTACTGAGCTCAGTTTCAATGTGTTTGGTTTTTGCGCTGCACTCTTTGGTTGTCTTGCCACTTCAACTAAGACCATTTTGGCCGAATCCCTTCTTCATGGCTACAAGTTTGACAGGTATGTTTTACTCTCTAAAATTTCTACTATTAAGAATGGTGTCCTCTATTAATGTTAAAAAATAAAATGGAAAAATAATCTGAAAGTATAGCTTGAAATCCCAGTAAATTTCCGAATGTACAGATTAATTAAAAAGGGGGAATTTCATGTATACCACTCAAAAAAATGAAATTAAGTATCCCCTCCCCCTTAAAATTCATAAATATCATATTTATCCCTCTAAATTTCTAAAACTCACAAATTTATCCAATTTATTTTCTATAAACTCGTATTAAACCTATAAAGCTCCCATTTTACCCTTTATTAAAAAATAAAAATTTGTAGTTAGTTTATTAATCTAATGTGTAAGAAAAATGTTTGGTCTTCTAATTGGTTAGTTTCCAAGGACAAATGGTTCATTCTCTACTTGTTGATGCATACACAGTGGCATTTAGACATATACTTGTTTGCACGTCACATGTAAGAAAATGAACCATGTGTTCTGACAACTGGTTAGTCTGGTTACCTCAATATTAGAGCTGAAAAAATTATCATTGTTTCAACTCTTTTGTTAATTCAAGAAAATCTCATTACCTCTGGCATTTTTTAACAGTATCATGACCTTCAATTAAATTATTTTGGGACAGTATAAACACAGTGTACTACATGGCCCCATTTGCAACCATGATACTAGCCGTACCAGCGATTCTTCTAGAAGGTGGAGGCGTCATAAACTGGTTTTACACACATGAAGAGATCCTTTCATCTATGATAATAATATTTGGATCAGGTGTTGCAGCATTCTGCCTCAACTTCTCCATCTTTTACGTGATTCATTCTACCACAGCTGTCACTTTCAATGTTGCCGGCAACCTGAAGGTAAAAAACTTGCTCATATTCTGACAATTGTGCAGTAAGGTTGTATGAATTGATGATTATTCCTACTGTTACGGGTTTGCTACAACCAAAGATGAATATTGGTTTCATCTGAACTCAGCACATTTTTAGAGGTCAAAATTGTCATTTTGTAATATCATTATGCTTCACAGTATCACTTGGTACCCATACATACTGAAACATGAAACAGTAAACAATAATCAGTAAGACAACTGCTATATTTCAATTAATATATGTGCCTATGAGCTTTCCTAAAAGAATAAAATATAATCAGATCTCTTTTAAACTCATTTGTAACGTGACAAATGTAATTGTGACAGGTGGCAGTTGCTGTATTGGTCTCATGGATGATATTCCGCAATCCAATATCTGCAATGAATGCAATCGGGTGCGCTATAACCCTAATGGGGTGCACCTTTTACGGGTATGTGCGGCACCTTCTGTCTCAGCAATCTGCATCCGGTAACCCAGGAACTCCAAAAACACCCCGGACCCCACGGGGGCTCATGGAGATGCTTCCTCTTGTATCAACTGACAAACAAGATGATAAGGTCTAGTGGATTGCAGATTGATGAAATTGTAGGTAGGTAAACAGGGATAGGGAGGCCCATATGAAGTCTCGAAAGTTCCCCTTTGGGTATTGACATACAATTTTTGGGCGTCGTTATGAATTTATTTTACTTGTGCTACTGCAGTATTATAGAAATTGCAATATGATTTTTTCTTTGATTGTGTTGGAACGGAGCATAGTAATTTCTGGCAGTTTTTTTTTTCTCAGTGGTTATACAGATTATTGTCTTTAATATTTGGTACATTATGATTTCACATGTTTTTGAAGTAATTATAAGTATTCGTTGATGCACCTATATCAATTAACTAACCAAATGCCAAGAGAATCCAGTACTTCATTCCTTTCTCAAACATTGAATTGATTCATCACGGAGGGTTTCTTTCATATCTCATCATATTTCATGTATAATATCTTTATTTTTAAAGTCCAAGCCATCAATTCAAATTGCTCAACATGATATTCATATTAAAATATGTCTAGGGATCAAATTTTATAATTTTTGGAAATGTATAATATCTTTATTTTTAAAGTCCAAGCCATCAATTCAAATTGCTCAACATGATATTCATATTAAAATACGTCTAGGGATCAAATTTTATAATTTTTGGAATTTTTTTTTATTATGTTTTAAGATAGTACAAAATTACTGGCCGTTCAAAAATAGTGATTTTGTACCTATTTAAAAAAATAATAAAAAAAATTCAAAAATTATAAATTTTGGTCTCCAAGCATATTTTAATATGGATATCATGTTGAGCTGTTCACATCGATAGCTTAGTCTTTGAAAATAAAGATATAAATTATGAGGTATGAAAAATATGAATATTAAACGCACTCTAAATTAAATTGACAAAAAAAAAATGAAAACTATAATAATAATAAAAAAAACTTAATCAAATTTAGCAAATTAAATAAATGAAAACTTTCACTTTTGGCAGATGGTCCTTTGTTTTTTCCAGGACGGATTCAGGATTTTCGTCAGGGGGGACAAAAAATTATCGAATCGGATTTAAACTCATTAACTAATTAGGTATTTGATAAAAAAAAATACTTTAACTTATACTTTATAATGATCTGACTTGTAATTTATGATATTATGACTTATAATTATAATTACCAATTATATTTCAAGAAATTTATTTTAATATTAACTATAAATTTAACCCGAATTACCAATTAAACATTCAGAGGAGGGGCAAAAAAATTTCCAAGAGGAGACAAAGCCAGTCGGAACCGATAAATCCACTCTGGACAAATTTATTTTGGAAATGATCTGACAAATTTAATTCAATTGCGCAATTGAAATTCTTCTGCATTTAGCGGAAGGGGCTTGACAGTTGACTCATATTTTCATAAAAAATATCATTTAATATAAGAAACTTTTCTGTAGCAAGTGTAACCCAAAACATTTGTACACTAGAATTACGATTTACGAGATATGTCATGGGCCGATTACGTGCCTCGTGTGTAGCCCAGAATATATAAAAAGTGAAGCACGCCCGGTGGGACTCGAACCCACAATCGCCTGATTAGAAGTCAGACGCCTTATCCATTAGGCCACGGGCGCTCGTTGTATAATTGAAAAACAACATTCCTATATATTTATTGATACAATTTATTGTTTGAGAGAACGCTTAGGCTTAGAGGTCTTTCCAAACGAATACAAACATGAATCAAGCAAAAATAATAAGATGGTCAAGAAAAATAACTGTGCCTACTATATTCTGTGTTGGAATATTTTTCATTAAATTGAATAACGAGGGCTTACAGCCTTACAGTAACTAATTGAATTTTACAATCTAAAATTATATTACAAAAATCAAGCAAATAAATTTAAATTTAGTGAATGAACCAATTAATTAAAATTTGTTCAAGACAAGCCTGTATTTTAGTGTGACTTGAGATCGACCAACGCTGTCCTAAAAATAGAATAATTAACTTTGTCAAAAAAAAAAAAAGATAGAATAATTAACATCCTGCACATGTGTTAACACTTATGTATCCCCAGGATTTGCATCCCGCAAAATTATCTCGGTTTCTCTTCGATGGAACCGAATTCTCTGCTCCCAAGAGACAAGATTTTCCTACTCCTGAATCACTAACAAGTGGGTTCGCAGTAAAACTAAAACTAATATTTAAATATTTAAACTCGTCTGAATTCACGTGTCAGCCGCATTGGGGGCAAGAAAAATCCTGCCCCCGAAAGACAGGTGATCTCTTTCCCTCTCCGATTGCAAGGTCACAAATCAGAAAGCATTTATCGAAAGAAGTGAAGCCATGTGTCAAATTTCTCCATCAAGTTTAACAAAATTTTGTTTATAATTGGAAAAAAAAAAAAAAACAACTGTTTTTGTATTTAATTGTCTTTTTCTAATGAAAATTAATGAAAGTAAAAGAAAAAGAAAGGAATCGACATAGGCAAAAGGAACAAAATGATCAAGTCACCAAACTATTTAATATTTTTGTTATTATAATAAATGATTTCTCATATCTGGGTTTTAAATTCATAATCTCTCACATAGAGATCATGTATCTTAGTCACTAGACCAAAGACTAGTTCTCCACAGGAGCGCTCCAGTGTTGTACAGGGGGGGCAGCTGCCCCCCCCTCCTGGATTTTGAGTTTTAGTGGAGATTTATCGGTTCCGACTGGCTTTGCCCCCCCCTCTGGATGTTTAATTGGTAATTCAGAATAAATTTATAGTTAAAATTAAAATAAATTTCTTAAATTATGATTGGTTATTATAATTACAAGTCAGAATATCAGAAATTATAAGTCAGAGCATTATAAAGTATAAGTTAAAGAATTATTTTTTATTAAATATCCAATTAGTTAATGAGTTTAAATCCGATTAGCTATTTAAACCCGATTCGATATTTTTTTGCCTCCCCTGACGAAAATTCTGGATCCGCCTCTGGTTCTCCATGCGCCACCTTTTTTTACTAAGGTATACAAGTAATACAACCATAGATGTACTATTTCAATTCATTTTGAGGTATATTACTCTATAATTAACGTCCTATTTCAGTTCATATGCCACATTTAGAATAATAAAAAATCAGCTATTTCAAAGATTGTCAAATTATTTTAGAATTATATTTGCTGAAATATACCTTTCACATTATATAAGCATTCATTTACTTTATCATACGACGCAACCAATGTACCAGATTTCCAGTTATCTGAATTGTACCGCTGGTGGTATCGCAATTTTTTTTTTTTTGTTGAAGGTCAGTGGTTTTAATGCCTACTAACAAATTGATTGATAAAAAATGTATTTACAACGAGTCAAGTGACTCAAATTTCTAGATCTACTCCTTTATTTAACAAAATTCTCCAAATTACTCAACATTACTCTAATCGCTCTCTAAATTACTAGATCTACTTTTTTAATCTTACTTATACATCCTCATAATCACTCTAATATTATAATTCTCATCTCAATCCACAACCGGATCCGCTTCTTCGACCGCCGCCGCACTTGAACGACGACCGGATCTACTCACCGTTGTGCTCCGATCGAAATGAAAACTCTAAGTTCCAAACACTGGACAGTTCAAATAACCTACCAGTACAGTACCATAATGAAAACATTAAATAAAAAAATCAAGCAACCAGAAGGAGATTTGTTGTTTTGGATAAAACTCGGAAAAAAACTGTCCCCCGATTTCATTGAAATCAGCATAACCTGATGACCTCATATCAGTAATATCATTTTAAGTTATATTACGATATTACATTATTCTAGAATACCTATAAATAAAGCCCGAGTATAAATATTTTTACAACAAAAAGCCCTTAAAGAAACGAAGATTTTGAAGCACATCATCAATTTGTTTTCCACACCCAAGCTTCAAAGAGCTGTTAAAGTTGTAGTAGTTCCTCTTCCTCTGAAATGGCCTGTAACAAAGCCGGTAGATCATTAATATCATGTGGTAATACAAATGTTAACTTTACAACTAAAAATAATAATCATCATGTGATTTACACCATAAAATTTACTTGAGAGAATTTTACAAGAAAAACAGCCTTAAAATTTACTCTATTTCTCTCCAACACAAATATTCCAAAAAACTGTTCCCCTGATTAGTTCAATTAACACTGTCTTTCATAGGAATTAAGGCATCTATATATATACATAAATATTATGAACGCCAATATTTGATTAAAAAGTCAACATATGTTATTCAGTGAAAGTTTCTATAAAAGATAAAAATATAAGTTTGATTTTTGTTACCTGCGGTTGTCATTTGTTGCTTCCTCTTCATTAATTTCCTAAACCGCTCATGCTGAGTTTTGTTCTACGGTAATAGAAAAATTTTGGTCCCTGTGTAACAATTGACAAGACACAACGGAATGTTAAAAAAAAATGTAATACATTTTGGAAGTATATATGCAAATGACCGATGCCGGATTTAAATATAGATGATCTAGCCTCGGTTATATATCGTCAGTCAGTGCACGAACCTAGATTTAATTGATTAATACTTGCTATAAATAAATTTTCATATATAATTAGTGCACGAAAATGGTAATCATTGTGCTTAGTTGTGTCTTGGTATAAGTACTTGACTAGTACTTAATTTATTTATTGATTTAATCTGACCAATCAAATCAGTAACCTCCATCGTTATGCTTAACATATAGGGGTTAATTACGATCTATACATATTGTTTGATTAAAATTGTGCTAATGTAGAATTTTCAAAGGATTGTTGTACTTACCTTATTGTAAGAGATAAGGTTACAAAAGTTCTAGAAAAAGGATGATCGTACAAGATGATATTACATATATATCTCAAGAAAAAATTAGAAGTTCTTTCTTACTTGGACTTGCTCCAGATGGCATTGGTGCGAGGAGATCAGCCCTGAGGAGTTCGTGCTAGTAAGATTCGATTTTGTGCTTCTCTTCAGATCAGCCCTCCCTTTCTCTTGCTAGGTTTGAAAGTTGCACCAGAGAAAAGAACTTGCGGCTGGAATTTCTTTTTTTTTGAGTAAAAATAACTTGAGGCTTGAATTTGAGCTAGAGAGATCAGGGGTCTCCTGATTGTGGATAAGCTTTAGGTTTTCAGAGAGGTGTTAAGAAAGGGGCTATAGAGAGAGAGGTCAGGATCGGGATCGTAGGAGGAGAGGAGAGTGAGGTCGGCTATAATAGCGCACGGGAGAGAGAGACAAGCTGAAGAAAGAAGATCGGCATTGAAGGAGGGCGGAAAGCGAGGTGGGAAGTAGATATGAAAAAGGAAGAGAAGAAGTGACACCGGCCGACCAAGGAGATACACAAGAACATACGCTAGTTCAACAGATGACACTCAAAAATGAGTAAGCTCAACTCAGAGAGATAAAAAGAAAATAAACTCAACTTAGAATTAAAATTTCGTAATATTTCAGCAGCTCCATTACAAAATAAGAATGACTTTTTTTATAGTCTTACAATGATTCTCAAAAGTCACCTAAACTTTAATACAACTTTAACTAATTTTTATTCTTTCAAACTATTCTTAATTATCTTTCTAAAAACTACAAAACACAGCTAGATACATCTGAAAACAAATACTCTTTGACTATATTTAAAACATATTCAAAACTCACAACTAATTAATTAATGTCACACAGTCCAAAACTGACCACTTATTTTAACATGCCCTTTTGACCATAATGCGTTATTATTTTGGAAAATAGCAAACCATCAAAGTTGTAGAATAGTTTGTAATCTTTCCACAGAACTTTGAATCACCTTAATCCGAGTTCATATGAGCCAGAAATGACCAAAATACTAAAGCATGTACAAACAATTACGGATCTGTTATTCAGTAGCAGTTCTGGACAATAAAATAGCAACTGTTGGATTAAATTCTCTTTTCTCTATGCACCTGGATATTCTCTAGGCCAGTGGAAGTATCCCATATAACATGTAACTAAATGATAAGGCCTATATGCTTCATGAGTATAAAAACAGTGCAATCTGGGCGGTGTCAAGAAGAAGGGAGGAGTTTAATAGATCGAGGAAGGCGGACAGGACGAGGTGTGTGGAAAGAATATGTGTCGAAAGAACGGCACATAGCGATCAATCATGAACTGTCAAAAACAGATCGGACCAGAGTAGCCACCCTTGCTACTGTAGGTGAACAGTAGACCTAAAAGAACAATATTTTAGGGTTTTTTGTGCCATCTTTCAAAAATCATAAAAAATAAGCGGCGCTGTGTAGAGATTGCACTGGTAGAGGACGTGACTTTGTATTGCTTTTTCTTGTATTGTTTTTATTAGATGTGTTTCTGAGATGAGATAAGTTAAAGAATGGATGTAATTTATTTATGTACACTTTGATAGTCTCTGCTAGGTAAAAAAAAACAAAAAACATTATAATTTGACATTTCCGCCGAAGTGCCATATAAGAGTATTAACAACCAACCACCCCCCCCCCAACATATAATTGATTTGATAGAGAGGTTACTCAAAGGACATACTTATATCACGGACTGTACGACGTTAATTAATATAGGATATATCTGGGTGTTATATCAAAGATTGCACAATTCTCAACAAAGAAACAGCAGCATAAGAATTTCCATTTGTTGCATTTTGCATTTTTAATGAAAAACCGAAATGTTTCCTATTAACTTGCTTTTGAGGCAGGAGAAGAATTAACTAAAATATTTAGATGTACTTTATCTCAATTCTCTATTAAATACCGTTGGGATTCTCTATTAAATACTTGCTTTTCAAAAAAGACATTAATTTCCCAATGTTTAGACTGGAGATTTTTAATAGTCATATTTGAGAACAAATTACAAAATTGAAAATGACAAATGATATCTATTGGAAGGAGACTCACGTACGCATGCATAAAAAATGTGCTCGATTTATAAATATATTGGCATATACATATTGCGTTAATATCTTACATTTTTAGTATGTGCTCGATTTATAAATCTATGCCAAAGGGGCCTTTGAGCACATCGAAAGTTATTTAATAGTTACTATAAAAAAATATATATTTAATAGTGAAAGAGAGAACACTCAATAACATAAATTTAACTTCTATTATCAAGTGTTTAGAGTTTAGGATCTAGGATTTAGAGATAATGTGACATAAATCCTCTCCTCTAAATTAACTTTAGAGATATTGTGAACGCCAGTATATGATTAATAATTGAAAATAAGTTCTTCAGTGAATGTTTCTATAAAAAAATTAAAATATAAGTCCGATATATTTCTTTTATGCTCAGTGAGAAATCTCACCAACTATTCTATTAATATAAGAAAAAGTTTCTGTACAGCGCCTCTATTTACATGTGTACCAGTACTGTTAACCCACCTAATATTATAACAACAATCATTCTAACCTAGATTACAAGGTAAATAAAGGTCGATATTTGTTACCTGAGGCTGTCATTAGCTGATTCATTTTTTCCTAAATCGTTGACACCCATATTTGTTCCATAGCAGTAGAGAATTATTTTTGTCTCTTAAGGTGGGGCAATAGAGAAAACACAACGAAATGAGAGAAAATGTAATACATTTTGTAAGAGATGCGAGTAACCGATGCCGAACTCATATAAGATAATCGAGCCTCGGTTATATCGTAAGTTGGTGCATGAACCAATATTTAATTAATTAATACTTGCCATGAATAATATTTCATATAAATTTAGTGCACGAAAATAATGCTAATCACTGTGTTCAGTTGTGTCTAGCTAGGTACAAGTATTTGTCAAATTTGGGACTTTTGAACATTGCAATGGAAGGTAGAAGGTTCACTTGGTCAAACCAACAACAGAACCCGCATATGGCCCGCCTCAATAGATTTCTCATCTCCGGAGATTGGAACACCGCCTTTCCCAATTCGGTGCAACGAGCGCTTCCTAATACATCGTCCGACCATTGTCCGATACTGTTCACAGCTAGAACTTCATACAAGGTATCTAAGCTATTTCGGTTTGAGAATTTTTGGCTAAGCTTCAATGACTTTAATGAAATGATAAAAGAAAAATGGTTGGCTTTACCTGTTGCAAACACACCAATTCAGCTACATGGAAAACTATCCAAGTTGCAACACCACATAAAAGAATGGTCAAACAGCAAAATTGGAAATATAAAAAATCAAGTCAGCACATGCAGGGATTTCCTTGGCTGGATTGATAAGGTGAAAGAAGAGAGAGTACCAACAGACCTTGAAAAATTCATCTCTTGCATTATTAAAGGGAGATACACACAGCTATCGGTACTAGAAGAGCAAATTTGGAAACAAAGAGCCAAAACCAAATGGGAATTAGAGGGGGATCGAAACACTAAGTATTTTCACGCTATTGCAACCAACAAAAAAAGAAGGAACACAATAGCACAGATCGAATTTCAAGGCACACAACACTCTGACCATAGAACAAAAGCTCATGTTTTTTTCGAATTCTACAAGGAATTAATGGGTACGGACTCAAAACAAACACCTCAGATTTTCTGGGACACCCTGTACCCGGCAAGACGACATCTAGAGGAAATGGGAACACCGATACTAGCAAAAGAAATACAAGATGCGATCAATGGCTGGCCCAACAATAAGAGCCCGGGCCCGGATGGCTTCACGGGTGAATTTTACAAGAACTTCCTACCTCAGATCCTACCCGACCTTTTACAGGTTTTCACAACAATCACAACCGATCACACCTCTCTAGCTCCACTTGACAGACCCTATATTATCCTCATACCTAAGCAAGAAACACCATCTACACCATCTGATTTTCGACCTATTAGTCTCTTACATGGGGTACACAAAAAAATTTCAAAAATTTTGGCAAACCGACTTCAGTTGCGGTTACATGAGCTGATCGAAGAGACTCAAACAGGCTTTCTCAAAAACCGAACTATCACAGAAAGCTACATGTATGCACACCACGTGCTACATCATGCGAAGAAAGTCAAAACACCGATAGCACTCTTCAAAGCTGATATACGTAAAGCCTTCGATACGGTGAGTTGGGATTTTGTGTTACAAATATTGGAAAAAATTGGATTCCCAACACAGTGGCATTCATGGATAAAGAACACAGCCCTGGTCGGTACCTCTCAAATAATGATCAACGGTTTGCTAGGTAAAAAAATCATCTTAAAAAGAGGAGTCCGTCAAGGAGACCCACTCTCACCCTTGCTCTTTATAATAGCCATGGATTTCCTAGCACGTTATTTTGAGAAATTAACCGCTCCTGGTGCAATCCGACTACCTTTTGAGGATATGAAGCCATGTCTACTCTATGCAGATGACGCACTCTTCTTTATAAAACTAGAAACTCAGCAGATACAAGCACTTACGGTGGCTCTAACAGTCTTTGAACGGGTATCGGGATTGCAGATTAACACACAAAAATCTAAATTGATACTGTCACAAGAAAACCAGACAGAAGGATTAGCCCTAGCCAACATCATAGGATGTAAGGCGAGTTCTCTGCCTTTCACCTACTTGGGTCTCCCTCTATCAAACAAGGCACTACAGAAATCCACATATCTCCCACTTATACATAAACTCAACAGTAGGCTCTCAGGTTGGGCAGCAGCTCACCTCTCCATTGCCGGAAGGTTAGTTCTTTTGAATGCGGTTTTATCATCCTTACCGACATACTACATGACGGTTATGAGACTGCCACAGTGGGTAATCAAAGCAATTGACAAAATCAGAAGGCACTTTTTATGGCATGGGGTTGCTGAACAATCCAAAAAAATTTATCTTGCCAATTGGGAACTAGTCACCACACCAAAATCTCTTGGAGGTCTTGGGGTACCCGATCTCAATACTTTCAACTCAGCTCTGTTGTTGAAATGGCAATGGAATTGGCAAAAGCCAGCAAGGATGCTATGGAAGCCTATCATACAGAACACGGTAACAATCACAAATTTCATACTACAAGCACCACTGTTCACAAAAACACTTGCACATGTGTATAATTTCTATAACATGTCAACGACCCACAAATTGGGTGAAGGATCAGACATCTCGTTTTGGACTCACAATTGGGGGTTGGGCTTCTTACAAAACAAATTTCCTAATCTTTTCTCTCATGCCTTGGACAAAGAAGCAACAGTGGAATCATCCCTCAATTCCGCTTCACTGCGAACAACCTTCAGACCTATACTGGCATTGGAGGCAACACAAGAACTAGTAATTCTTCAACAGCGATTGTCTGGGATAAGGTTGGTGCCTGGGCAGCAAGATGAGATACACTGGAGATGGTCTAACAACGGCATATACACGGTCAAATCCGCCTATAGGGCATTGAAAAACACACCGAGAATACATTCAGAAGTACACAAGATCTGGAAAATCAGGGCACCTCCGAGAATAATTGTATTTGGTTGGTTAGTATGCAACAACAGAATACTAACGATCGACAATCTTGCGCGACGGGGATGGCAGATTGTCAATCGATGTATTCTCTGCAAGAGGAACGCAGAATCAGTAAAGCATCTTTTCTATGAATGCCCTTTTTCTCAAGCCTTATACAACGCATCCACACAGGGAACATCACCGCTCGACATTCTACTCAACGGTACGATTAGTAAAGATACAAGATCAACGCTGCTCATTACGCAGTTTATACTGTGGCGGGAACGATGTTCTCGAACTTTTAGGGACACCTCCAAAGATATAGATCAGCTGCAGGAAGAAATTGAAGTACAAAAACATTACATGCTGAGAGTCACGCCACACAGCCCCTGATAAATTCCAATTTCCAGTTTTTATTTTCCTTTTATTTATCCTACTGTTTTGTTTCTTTTATTTCTCTTTCCTTTATGCTTTTATTTAGCTCAAATGTCTTGAGCAAATTGTTTTTTCTTACTTAGGCGTTACAAAACCCTTGTAACAAACATTATCAATCAAATATGGGCTTGACCCCTATTTTTGCTCAAAAAAAAAAAGTTGATATTACATGTGATAGAGAGGTGACAAAAAGGCCATGCATATATATAAAACCTATATTATATATGCACATGTGGGATTTTTCTTGGTGGTTTTATCAAAGTTTTGCACGAATCTCAACAAAGAAACAAGCAGCATAAGAATTCCCATGCATTTGTTGCATTTGGCATTTTTCAATGATAAACCTAGCAATACCAGTTTAATCTTCACTGTGCATTATACCTATTGCAAAATGAAATTAATTTGACTCAATACTAATCGGAACCCATTGATATATAATATATATTGCAAAACACGACATACAAGTGTTTAAATTTATTGATTTCAACTACGAAATTAAGTACATTAAACAAAGTTAGGTCGTATAAATCAAAGGCCTTCAGGATCTCATTAATTTATGTTCTTGCGCGTTTACTGTCCTTCTCCTCAACAGTGTCGAACCACTGATGATATCTGAGAGAGGAACAAAACAATTAATTAGTATAATGCATATATATATATGGTATTCGATTTATTTTTTTTCCTCATCACCATCTTTTTTTCCTCTCTTTTTTCCCCTTTTTTAAGACCAATTTTATGATCACTTGACAAGTTACTAGAAATATCAAAGATAATTATATAGCTGACTGTTATAATCCTTTTGAGTTAGATGACTTACATGTCAATCGGTTTTGTTAAAGCTGCAATCAAAATAAACAAAGAATACCATATTAATTAGAATCAGATCTTTGGAGAACTTAAAAAATTTAAAAGAGAAGTAATTAAGGTGAACAACTGAAAATTAACCACTGGCCTTACCAGTTGCCATAAAACCCCTGATTCTGATTAAACACAAACTATAAAACAAACAAATTAAAATAAATTAAATAGAGTATCTGAACGGACCATTTGCTTCCATGGTGTAGGAAGACTTGCACACAAAACATTCTGCAGTGCCAACTTTCGCATGTAGGTTTCTGCAAAATAATTAAACAGTAATTAACTTGGTAAAAAAAATCAATAAATCCTGCTACTATATATATAATGTTAAAATTAGTGCCATGCCAGTTAAGTAAGACCATCAAACTTCTCTCATAAAAAAAAATACAGAAGAAAATGCCACCATCTAGATTTCACGAGTGTATATATATCATATATATGTTAAAGAAACTTTGTGCTAGATGTGGCTATAAATATTAAATTATCCAAACAATAAATAATTACCCCAAAATATTTAGTCACTAAGTTGCGAAAATAATGAAAATTAATTATACTTACATAGTGCATGTCACATTCTTCCCATAATTGCAAATTGGACAAACAAACTCAGTATCAAGCTTTGGGGGTTTTATTTTGGGAGCAAGTCTTCTGGACTTTCTCTTCCCCATTTTTGCTCTTGGAATTCCTGAAATAATAAATATTGATGTAAACAAATGTAAGTTAGCTTAAAAAAATATTTTAAATAAAAGGAGTAACTCATAAATTCCCTATTTTAAACACATAACACTATTGTCTTTAAATTTTATTTTTGAGAATTAAACATAAACTAAACCCAGATCTAGCTAGTTATTGCTATCAACAATATATAGAGCAGACACAATGATTTAGATATTAATTTTGGCCTTTTCAAAAAAAAAAAGAACTCGTCGATTCGATATTTACGCTAACTTTGTTTGCGAGAAACATTTACTAAATACAATTGCAAATGATAAACCAAATTCAACATAGTACTGAGAACTAGTCTTTGGTTTAGTGGCTAAGGCACATGGTCTCTATGTGAGAGGTCGTGAGTTCGAAACCCAGATGAGAAAAAATTCTTTGTTGCAATAACAAAAGTATTAAATAGTTGGGTGGCTTGACCTCCAACCTTTACTCAAAAAAAAAATTCAACACAGTACTTCAGGAAACAATCTTGAAACTGTGAATATACAGTATTAAAATTCAGAGTTATACTAATTTGTGTTTTTCGAAAATGATGTTGTGTAATAAATTAAAGAAAATTAATCAAGTAACTTTCATACTTCAGAAATGATAATATGAAAATTAAAACAACCAAATATCACATATGTTTCTGCAAAAATAATCAGCACACATTACAAATTATATTTACGTCGTGAGAGGAGAGCAAGTACTGGAAAATATTGTCCGCCCTTTGGTTCTTCGATCTGCTTATACGTAATAGTGGGAAGATGGATGTATGTTGTAATGTATTAGAAGAGAACTAACGGGGATATATATATATATATATATATATAAGGATGTAAGTGTATGTATTTAATGTGGTCAAACTAGGGAACAATGCTCTTACAAAAGATACAGTTAGAAAATATAAATTAGTGCTACAAATAAATGATGAGTAACATTTATTGTCATTATTATTTAGCATATCTTTTCAATTGTCCTTAGCATATCTGTTTTGTCATTACTTAGCAATATTTTTTCAATTGTATTAAGTTAGTATATCTTCATAAAACTTAAAAACGTTACTACTCAAGGACATTAAATGAGTGTATCTTTATAAAAATAAAAAACAAAAAATCCAAATTTATTAATAGCTCGGCGAGAGCATCTATCAAAACTCAAGCAAAACCGGGCCCAACAAGGTTTAGGGTTTAGGGTTTAGGGCTACTAAGAACGGGCTTGAAACTGGGCCTAATTATAAGCTTACAAATAGAGAGGACATGTTAATTATATAATTCGTATAATGCAAATTAGCGAGGATAACTTGATTCATAAAGTGACTCCAATATATATTTTTTATCAAGTGATGAAGACCAAAGTTCATCTTATCATGTTCAATGTATTTAGTTCTGAATTTCGATCTGTGATCTATATTATAGATACAAAATTAATGAACCCGAAATGTCTAAGTTCATATATACAACGAGGAACCTCCAATACCAGAATCCATATCTTCTGCATTAACGCACCGTTTGAGTTTATATTTTCAGCCGTGTGATCAGAATTAGTTTGGACCAATTCGGCCCACGTCTATAACGCACGGAGCCCATTAATATTAGTGTGGATTTAAATCGGACAGTTCAAATCTTAACTCGAAATTTGAGTTAACTGATCAGAGGATATGAATTCCTAATACCATGGAGATGTTTATCGATTTCAATTGACTTAACTATTGTCATTAGCTATATGATCATGAAAAATCAATTGGCAATCAAATTATGTATTGATTTTAATTAAATGGACTCAACTACTTGTATGAATGATCTGAAGTTCAGGTGTCCAGTCAAAAGCACAGTATATATCTTTGCTTCCACAAGTAACAAGAAATTGCCTTGAAGAAAACTGAAACACCATATATAGAGGAAAAAGGGAACATCTTTCATACATAGAAATTTTCACTGCTTTTCTCATTTTTTTTTTTAAGTTTGAAATATAATATGATCCAAAACCCTTGATATCAAAGGTTTTCTAGATCTCTACTGTCTCATCATTAGCTAAAGAATTGTTGTTTACAAATTTGAGATTTTGGCAGATATCATAATGTATAAAAGTCATAATTCGAGTATAATATGAATATAATTCTCATAACCACTTTCTAGAATAGAGACACTTTATAAAAATAAAAAATAAAAAACAGAGAGAGAAATTTAACTATACTAATTACATATCACATTTTACATTCTTTTTGTCTAAGAATAGGAGTCATGCCCCTATTTTGTATTAACCGCAATTGGTTACAATGTTTGGCGGAGTTATGAGCTAGAACCCCCTAAAAACAAAAGTCAAAATATAAGTGAAAAAAAAAAAAGATAAGCAAAAAAAACTAAAAAACAAAAACATGTCATCTTCTTCTGTTAATTAGGCTGGACACATTTATTATTCTCCACTGCTTTAATTATGCACTTCTTGTATGAGTTCATGCTCTGTCTTTGATCTTTCTCTAAAAATCCTATAGCACCTTTCCTTCAAGACTGTGAATTGAAACATTGCTGAATATTTCCTGCATAAAATAAAATCTACTTGCCTTTTGGAAATGATATTCTGTGTACCAAAAGAAAATCAATTAAGTACGCATTTCATACTCCAGTTTTGATAATATGAATAATTAAAATAACCAAATTAATGTCACATATTTTTTTTTTACAAGATGTCAATGTACAGAAAACAAAATAATCAGCTCAATACTCAACTATATTCCCTTGACCTTTGAAAAAAGAAGGTACCCATTATTGGTAAGTATCATCCATTTATTGATTATTCTACTTAGCCTCAGATCTGCTCAACTACCAATTCACATTATCTGTATGTGTATCCGCACAAACAAATATCCAAAAAATTTAAAAATATGGATATGGATATTGGTATATGTATGCTCTTTCAAAACTGAAACCGTATTCGTATCCATATCTGCATAAATCATATCCATATTCAAAAATTTAAATATGAACCCAAAATACATATGGATAACATCTGATCCTCACCCGAAATGGCAAACAACAAAATAAGTTTCAAAATAAAATTAGGAAATTAAGAACAAAAGTAGCCATGACTTTGTCAAAAGCTACAAGCGAACGGGGCCTCTGTAAGACATCTTCAATTATGACTTTGTATATATCAGAAGTTCAGGTGTCCAAACCAAAGCACAATCCATCTTTGCTTGCACAAGTAACAAGAAATGTAAATTGAAGAGGCATCATATAGAGGAGAAAAAGTACACATTAAAACATTAAATCAGGTGTCTAAACTTGATTGTACTATTATTCTCTCTTAGATTGTTTATCCTGCAAACTACACATTAATTAAAACAAAATGAAAAGCACATAATAGGTGTTTATGGAGCTTAGTTTGAGTTTTTTTTTTTTTTTTTTTTTTTTAGAACTTGGTAGAGGATACCAAGAATATATTAAGATGTGCTTATTACAACAATTCTACTGTACATCTCAATTCATAACATCAAATGGTAATTGGTAAATTACTAAACTCCCTGTTTCCCACATTCTTTCCACAATAGCGAGACCAAAGAGTAGCATCTTCAATCGCTCGATTGACCACGTCACCGTCGGTAGTTTATTGTTGCGGAAGATGACCTCGTTTCGTTGTCTCCACAATGACCACAAGACTGACATAAACGTAGTAATCCATTTATGTCTGCTGTGTCCTGTCTGACTACAGAATTGAGGCCAAGATGCATCCCAAGTGGACAGCACCAAGTACTCACTCCGCAGATGGAATGGGAATCTGTCCCAGACACGCCGCGCATTGACACATTCAAAGAACAGATGATGAGCCGTTTCAAGCGAGCAATTGTCACACATGACACAGTTCAGTTGGCAGTTGAATCCCCTAAATTGCATAACCTCATGTGTCAGCAGTTTATCATGAAGCAGCAAATACACAAAAATTCGAACTTTAGATGGCGCAGCAGCCGTCCAAATGCCTCTGTTCTTCCACACAGTTTTACCAGCAGATAAAATCAGATTATAGAAAGAAGAAGCTGTGTAAGAACCTGTCGGGGACCAGCGCCATATGAGCCTATCATCCTCATCTGATAGTACCGGTAGCGTACCGAAGTAAGAATCCACAACAGAAGAAGTTTTGGACAGTGCATCATGCAGGGAGATGATCTAATTTTGAGGTCTTGGTTGCCTGTCTCTGATTGATCTAATCAGTGTCACGCCCCAGTGATCATACCAAAAGGAGATGGATTTCCCATTGTCAATTTCCCAGTAGGTACACCACTGAAACCAGCTTTGTCTTTTAATGAGCTGCTTCCAAAAAAACAATCCATTAACCAACCAAATCTTGGGGCCTGGTATGTTCGGTCTGTGGGTTCTAATTGCAGTTATGATTGTGCACCAAAGTGAGCCCGGTTGTGATGTTTTCCACCACCATCGAAAGAGAATCGAATCGTTTCGTAACTGAAGGTTAGAGACCCCCATACCGCCAAACTTCTTTGGTGTAGTCACCATGCTCCAATTGATAAGCGGAATACCTCTGCCTCCACTACGTGTATTACCCCAAAGAAAATTCCTGCACACAGCTGTCTCATGTGTTACCATATCTGATTTCTATCAATCAAATAGCATTAGATCTTGCCACTAATTAATGTCTTATTTTTTGTGTTTTAATATTTTTATTACCAATATATTCCTTATGATTGTTATGGCTGTAGGAGACATGAACCGTTGGTTAAATTTCTCAAATTGGAATCTTTACTGGAATATCTAAATTCCGGCTATTACAGAGCACTATTCTGATGACTAAAAGAATGTCCCTAAGTGCGGTAGTGCCACCATATTTTGTGGCTACTTTTCTAATATGTTTGTGTTTAAAAAAAAAAAAAAATTGGTGTGTTTGACGAATCACAGAATAATAGGAAGATAATATTGTTATTCAAGAATAATTATCATTGATTATTAAGAGCTCCTGTAAAACTCAAGATATAAATCGTTTAAGATACTATTATTGAAGCTGTCTTTTTATTGAAAGTTGAGATCTATCATCATATGTACTCATTAGTTGAATGGTTATTTGAAAAAAAAAATAAGAAGAATATTATTCAGAAGAGTAGTACAAAATTACTTTGTTTCAACTGTTTGGAATATTAATTTTATTTTAAAATGTTAATTGGAGCAACAATGTGATAAAATGAAAAAAAATAGTGAAAAAAAAAATCAATGGGAAAAATTGCTTTCAAGAGACCACTTTAAAGAAAGCAGTTTTTTTCCTTGTCAAGATAAATTAACACTTTCTATCGAAAATATCCGCTTGATTTTATTCTTCTATGTAATAATGCCAGATGATAGTTCAATCAAAATTGCCTAAGCTAAATATTTTCCAAGGGATCAAACAATCTTATCAAAAAAAGTAACCCAACCAAATTATTTGCTAAAAACAAAAATATTTCAATTGATTAAGTAATAGTTAAATATTGGTCAGTCTAATTTACATTCATTGACGGATTGACCAAATGATCTACGGCAAGAGGACTAAAAAGGGTTATAAAAGAAAATTGTCATCAATCAGTCTGTAATTAAGATAATAATGTAAGATTCTTGGCCATCAAACCGATTGGAAAACTGTAAGATTCTTCAAGATTTTGACAGGGGAAAACTCAAAAGAGCAAAAGATTAATTATGAGATTGAAAAAAATATAAGAGAAGAAAAAGAAAGGAAGCGTCAAATCTCCCTAGTAGTGAAACATCACTGAGCATTCAGATACAAATTACCCTTAAAATGACCCTATAGACTCTCACAAATACTTAATAAAAGTCTAATCATTTTACCAGAATACACACCTGTGACCTGATTACAGATGATGCATAACCTTATTGCGACTTTAATTTCAACCCAAAATTATGTGAATTAAAAAATAAACAAGGAATAAATTAATTAGTGGGCTCCTCTCTCTCTATAATGATCTAAACAAGGAATAATAATTAAATTTGTAATTAACTATTTACATATGCTACTTTCAAACAAGGTACGAAATGACTATCCTTGAGACACCATTATATTTTTTTGAAAGACTTTGACGGTGGTTGTTAAGTTGGTTGAGACACCTTTATTCATGGCTCCTCTCTTTAGATCTCTCTCTCGGTTTTTTATTCCGAGAAAAAGCAAGAAAATGTGATCAAATAATAATTCTACAAATTCACATTGTATTATCCAAATTAATACTTATGCTTGAAAAGGTTATTGTAATTGTTTTCATAATCATGCCCAAATTGTTTTGGTTTACAAAAATTCCTATGTCGCCTATTTCCATGCTGTTTCTGAACGAAATATTAAGCTATATATTGAATTAAATTTACCAGCAAAAATTTTATTGGGTGATTGTCACAAAGGTTTTTTGAAAACTAATGTCGTCAGTTCAAATAATGAATGCATGAGTGCTTAAATATACAGTTCATAAAACTTCATTTTTTTTTTAAATAGGCTAATAGTAATACACAATCTAATAAATTTTTGTATGTGTTATATTAATTGTTAAGAGCAATCACTGGATATGGGTTTATATTCGTCGAAAATAAAATTTAAAATTCGTAGTATTGGCCAGAAGGTTAAATTTGAAGATATATACCTATTCGTTTAAAATTATTTGTAAAGCTAACTTACAAACTTACATTTGTATTTTACTCAACAAGATTTCGAGAATAAAGAACTAATAATTTATACAATGTTCATTGTTTCAAGAATTTCAGTAAAAAAAAAAAATTGCATATTAAATCAAGAAGAGCGCTTGCACCCAAAAAAGCCATGAAAGTTAGACACAGATCGGCTCCATATGGCTTTGGACTAGACACTGTTTAAAGTCTTTAAAAATCATACGATTAAAGTTTGAACAGTTAATCCGAACCGTTCAATATTACTTTCATATAAAAATGTGCTCAGAGACCAAATTTTATATTTTTTTTTATTTTTTTTACTATTTTTAGATATGTACAAAATCACTGTTTTTTGGCCGTTCAGAAACAATGATGTTGTATGTATCTAAAAAAATAGTAAACAAATTCCAAAAAATATAAAATTTGATCTCTAAACACATTTTAATATGAAAATCATGTTGAGCAGTTCAGATCGACTGTTCGAACTTTAATCATACGATTTTTAGATGCTTTGGAAGGTGTCCGGTCCAAAGCCATTTGGACCAAATCTTATTTGTTGGTCCCCGATTGGTCAGGTTTTTCTAATTTACTTAAAACCTTAACCTAGATCTTATGTAAGAATTAAATAAGCACAACAGAAATTACTTACTTTTCATCTTTATGGCCTTCCGTCTATTGTCTCTCAAGCAATATCAATGGAATTGATGAAGATGGCTTGATTGACTTGCTCGCACGCTCAACCTACAAATTACTTGGCTAGCGAGTCCTTCCAAAGCTCTTGAACTCTCTCTTACTTGTTTCTGTCTCACGAATTGAAAACACAATATCTGGTCTTTTTATGGAGCAAGACGGTTGTGATGATTAGTCCAAGGCTATGGAGACTCAGCCCTTTTATAGCAGTGCAACCTCTAATTCTAGAGTAAACCTTAGAGCCTAAAATAAGAAATGTGAAATATGTTTCCAAAATTAGCTTCATATTCTGCCACGTTTTTGACCATGATCTGATTTGAATTAGATTCTTCTATATAAATAAAAGTTATAGATCTTTCTTTTATCTTTCTATCCATATATAGTATGCCGAAAACAAATATTGTATGAGGATGTTATGGTCAAAATACGAAACATGCGCAGCAGTTTCCAGAATATGGTATTCTAAATTAAGCACCATGTTCTGCCATGTTTTTGACCCTGATATATTTCTAATTTGATTTTCTTCCAGAAATACAAAGTTCTAGATTTTTCTTTTATCTTTCCATAAAAATATAGAACACTAAAAAACAGATGTCGTATTACAGATATATGGGCCAATAAGAAATATTGCGCAGCAGCTTTTAAAAAATGTGGTAAACTATTTTGGGAAAACCTTTAATTATGGAAACAATTCTTTAAAAGCCATAATTAACAACAACTATTGGACTTTGTTTATTGGGTCAAATTTCACTTTTCTTATTTAGCCTAAATTTATCACTGCTATTATTTTAATCAACTATAATCGGTCCATTAACAATTATAATTGATTAACATTATTCTATATGTATTCGTATCCAAATCCTTATTGAAATACATATAATGCCATGACTTAATTAATCACATTATTTGGCATATTTTAATCATTACATAAATGTAATTTTGTGACAGTATTTGATATCATAATCATAATGCACGTATGTCCAACTTAATTATTGTATTTAGACTTCTCCAAATCCAACATTATTCCCTCATGATATGCCCGATCTGCAATTATGGAAAGAATGTCAAATGCGATGTGCAAGTATAATTAACTTTTTCTATATTCTCAACGTACTTACTAATAAAATATCTTGAGAGAATATTGTAATAATATGATTTGATATTTTAATATTTATGGTCACATCTAGTACAAAGTTTCTTATATATGATATATAGTGAAATCAAAGATGGAAACACTTTCATGTGGCATCTCTCAAAAGGACGTGATTAATTTATTTCCCTTGGCTATATATTTAGAAAGAAAAAAAAATAAGATTTATGTGATATACGGTTAGACAAATTTCAAATATGATAAAATTATGTTATCTTAAAATATATGCAAACTTGAAGACAAATTGGCTAATATCTTAGATTTTTTTAACATCTGCTCCATTTTAATTGAAATCTTGGCAAGGAGCCTAGTTATATGTTTAAGAAAACTTTGCATCGATATGTTAGTTATTTTTTTCATAATCTTTGCTAATATCTTAGGCTTTTTGCATTAATTTAAGAAACTTTATATTAGATTTGTATTGTGGCTATAAATATTAAATTATCAAATTAATAAAATATTCTATCATGATATTCAATAAGTACGATGCGAAAATAGAAAACTTAATTATACTTAACATTCATTCCATAATTATAGATCAGGCAGAAAACCGTTCACGTAAACTGTCGATGGCTTTCATAGCGATCTCCATGATTTTTTTTTTCCTAATTTTGCTAGTGGGACTCCTGAATAATGAATATCATATTTTAGTTCACATATGATCAAACAGCTTGTTAAATAAAAAAATATATATAAGTTAATAGCTACCAAAATAATTTTAAACAAAACGATTTAACTTCAAATTACAGTCCCTGGTAATATTATGAACTTTAAACTTCATTTTTTTATGAATATACAGTTAGATCTAACGATTGCTTTCAATAATATAGCAGGTATACAGATATTCAAATATTACTTTTCAGCCATATAATAAGGAAGAATTTTTAATTAATTTACTATATATTTTGGCCACCCATCCATTCTATATTTACACTAATGTTGTTTGTGAGGATCTTTGAGATAGTTACTAAATATGATTAACTAAATTCAACACAAAGCTAGCTAGCTCAATGTGAGAATCAAGAAACAGCCTTCAAATATATGGCTTCTACCATGATTTTCAAAAATGTGTGTGTGTAGAGAGAGAGAGAGTGTGTGACTAATATGCTTTCGGTAGCATAAGTATCGAAATACATCCAACTATTTTTTCGATTTTCGAAGTCCAAAACATCGATCCAAACAGTTAGATGTGTTCCCTATATTAAAATGTGCTTGGAGACCAAATTGTACATTTTTTGAATTTTTTTTACTATTTATTAAGCCACTTTGAAAATCTCTGATCCAATTGGATCAGCGATTTTCAAAGTGGCTAAATAAATAGTAAAAAAATTCAAAAAAACGTAAAATTTGGTCTACAAGCACATTTTAATATAGGGAACGTTCACATCTAACGGTTTGGATCGACGTTTTGGACTTCGAAAATCGAAAAAGGAGTTGGATGTATTTCAATGCTTATGCTACCGAAAGCATATTAGTCTCTCTCTCTCTCTCTCTATATATATATATATATGAAATATGTACTATTTTCATAGTACTCAATCCATTTAACTACTTGCTTCGAAAATGATATATCTTGTGTAACAAAAGAAAATCAAGATGCAGAAATTCATATGCAGAAATTATAATAATAATATATAATTAAATAATCAAATATCACATATTATTTTTGAAGATGTTAATCTACTAGAAACGGAAATCAGCTGAATAGACAACTTACAATTGATTCTTCTTATACTTACAGACGAAATAGTCAGAAGATGGATATTGTAATTGATTGAAAGAGAAGAAACGGGAATACAATGAAATATTGGATGAAGAATATACACACATATATATTAGCTAACAGAGGCATGAACAGCTAGCTAGCATATATATATATGGATGTAATTGTAAGCGCGTTGAATTTAGTCAATGGCATTAAATTAGTAAATCTTCATAAAAATTTACAAATCTTGAGAAAATTGAAAACGTTACTGCTCATTAAATTAGTAAATCTTTAGAAAATTTTACAAACTTATTAACATATGGGAAAAGATAAATCTACTTGGACGAAATAGCAAAAAGATAAATCTTTTAATGTAGGAACTGGAATTTGTGAAGTATTGGATGAAGAAAGCATTAGTACATAAGCAGCTTATAAAACGATTTAACGATGTAAGCGCATTGAATTTGGTCAATGGAATTAAATTAGTAAATCTTCATAAACATGTACAAATCTTTAGAAAATTTGAAAATTAAACGTTACTGCTCAATAGCATTAAATTAGTAGATCTTTAGAAAACTTCACAAACTAATTAACATCTTGGCCATATATATGTAAAGGAGAGGGGGTTGTCCGATGCCCATCGGACCAAACTCGGTTCGTGGGATAGTTTATACCGTCCGATCTACTTCAAGATATGTGCGTGCAGATATTAAAGCACACAGCACGGATATTAAAGTGATGTGCACAGATCTTGAAGTGAATCAGACAGTAGAAACCACCTATCGAACCGAGTTTGATCCGATGGGCATCGGACACCCCCTCTTCCTATATGTAATTGATTACTGATATCCCTTGACATGATCAGGCCCAAAGCCTTTATCAAAACCCAGCAAATACCTAGCCCAGGTGCAAGGATGATAAAAGAAAAGCGACATCAGTCTGTAATATTCTTATAAACTTCTCATTTCTGTTCGTTTGGAATGGCGTCACTACATTAGCAGTGTGTCAAACAACATCTTTTAATACTAAACATTACTATACATCCCAATTTAACGATTTCATAATGAAATAGTTGCTCATTGTAATCAATTTTCTCTTCATTCAAAAAATTGTAATCTATTTTCTCTGAAGGGAAAAAAAAACGATTTGCCCAAATTCTTAATACTGAGACACAGATATTAAGAAAAGATGTAAGATTTTAACGTGCTACTTCATGCAAAGCCTATTTTCGAACGGAGCTATTTCAGTTGTTTATAAAAATGTAATTTTAGGATTTCATACTATTGTCATTCCAGCATGATTTTAATTAAGCAATTTAAGAATACACACAATTGTTAGCAGAATTCAATTATCAGAAATGACGACCTACACAAATACATATGAGAAAACAAATATGTGGCCAATCTACTAGATTTCAAATTTCAAACAGATTTCTTATAAATTTACAATACAGAACTAATTAAAAGAAACAAGTCCCTCTATCTCTTAAATCTTCCTTTTCCAGACGAGGAAAGGAGCTTTCTTTCCCTTTCCTTCTCTGTCCTCTCTCTCACAATCCTCTCCTCTCTCAACTCTGCTATCGATTTCTTCTTGCTCTTCCCTTCAATTCTACTCGCTTTATCACCATCCAATGCCTCATAAGAAACTGGTTTTGCAAGGTACCATGGTTTATTTACGCCCTTACCAGCCAATCCATAACCTAGTCTGTATTTCTCCTCCTCTGGATCAATAACCTTTGCCTCTTTAGGCTTCTCCTTCTCCTCTCTTCGCCTCTTGTGCTCTTTCTTGTGGGACCCAGCTGCCTCTTCACGCTGCAATTGATGAGAATATTTTAATATATAGCTCATTGCTCAAGTTAAAGCTGAAAATGTATGTGGTAAGTTTACAAAAATAGAACTATCTAGAATTGATCTAACAGATCAATTTGTTTCTAGCTAGCAAACATTACAATGCTTCTAAACACATAAAGTTTCAAGATTTTTTCTTCAAAACAAATGACTTGCTAAAGGCTAAACAAATTAGGGATGCAAAACATTTCCCTTTTAGCAACGAAAAAAAAAAAAAAAAGCAGATCGCTTAGTACGAGATAATTAAGATCATCTCATCTCGAATGTTATTTTATTTAATAAGACAATGTGCCTCTAACAACATACAGTCAATACAGCAACCGTTACTAAAACTTACTAGCCACGGTGTATTCAGTTAAATAAGAGGGCAGGCAATTAGAATACCTTACAAAGATAAAAGGTAAATCATTTCATGAGACACCGATCAGTAGACCTCACTTTTTCTAGTTCAATAATATATTGGTGTATATGACATCAATTTTTTGTTCCCCGTACCAAAAGGCAATGCTTCAACAACTAAAAAAAGATAAAATCATGGTGTGATTTGAAGCATGTGAAGAAACAAGGGTCCGGGATCCCCTAAAGTAACCCAATTTTTTAGTTTAGATCCGGACCGTCCGATTCGAAGCCGGGCCAATCCGGCCTGAGGTGGAGCACACGGGGCCCCTTTAATCTGACGGCCCGATTTGAATCTGACGGTCCGGTTCTAAACTCAAAAATTGGGATACTTTAGGAGATCTGAACTCAAGAAACAACCCTATAATTGACAAAATAAGGTTAGAACTCTTTAAGGAAATTGAGCAAACTATTCTAAACCATCTTCCTTCATAATTAAAAATTCAAACAATAAAGGCATATACTGATACCATAAAGAAGCCAAATTGTTAGCAAATGCAGCCCATTAAACAGCTGCGTATAACACTTATTTGTTGAGTCTTTGAGGGCCTAAATTAGTTTCACTGTTTAGCAAGCCATATGAAAATGATTCATGAGAGTGGAAACAACTATTGTGGGGATGCCTTTTGAGCTGAAACATAACAGAGAACAAAAGGGTGCTAAAATATAGCTTCTTATGTTCTGTCTTCTTCAGGGGTAACTTGTGAGTTTGAGAGATTTAGAGTATCTTCACTAAGATTTCTATCTTAAGTGAGTGAAGAGAGTTTTCTAAATCTTGTACTCAAACTTTGTAACCGAATTTTATGATAGTGAATTGTTTGCCAGTGCCTCCAAAAAGATGGATGTTGGGGAAACCTGAACCATATTAAACCATGGTGTCTATTTTTTTTTTTTTGGCTTATTTTTCATTTCGCTTTTGTTGATTGCTATTGTTGATTGCCAAGTTGTGCACCTAATAAAGGTCCCCATTTTCTTTAAGACATAAGGTGCAAGGCAATTTGCATCGAAGATCCCTTTTTTTATAACACAAAACAACACAGATAATGTTCCAAACCTAATAGTAGTTCAAAACTTCAAATCAAGGTGGAATCTGCAAAATAAATAAATAAACAGAAAGTACAAGAACAACCTTAGCTTTCTTCGATTCCCTGCGCTCATCTGAACCGAGAAATCCAAAATCAGACAATTCCCCAAATAAGTTTATATGGCCAGAATCCCCCTCTGATGCTTCGACACCCGACTCCGCAGCTGCGACTACGGGTTCTAACGTGGAGGCGGTCGTAGCAGAGGCTGTGACGATGCCTCGGGCCCGGCGGAGGCTTTCAAGGCGGGAATCGGCCTCGGCGCGACGGGACTCCTCAAGGCGGAGCTGCTCCTCGCGCGCCGCGGCCTCCTCGTCCCGCTTGACCTTCTCGCGGTTGTCAAAGTTGTAAACGTTCCATCGTTTCTGAGGAAGTATGTTCAGACCGCCATGGCCTCCCATCGCCTCTTCTCGCTTGCTAGATTCGGAGAAGCGAGACCGTCAATTCGGAGAAATGAGGAAAATTAGAGTAACTCAACTAAACGATCAATAGTATCCGAAGAAGCGAGACCGTCAATTCGGAGAGGAGAGAATTCGAGAGAAATGAGGAAAGAAGCAATATCTAATTGGGCCGGTCCTATATAATTGACAGGAATCATCAGCCTGTTATTATCCGAAGAGGCAAGGAGAGAATTCGAGAGAAATGAGGAAAGAAGCAAGATCTAATTGGGCCGGGCCTATATAATTGACAGGAATCATCAGCCTGTTATTATCCGAAGAGGCGGTAGCAGGATTAATGAAGCAAAAACAAAAACAAAAAAAAAAACAGTGCCGGATTTAAATGAGACAAGAAATCAAATACCGTTTTTCTGCAAATTTAGATTTATATCACAACCTGAATAATTTAGCGTTTGCATGTGCCATATTTAGAATACGTTGCTAGTTGAAAACTTAAAAATTTAGAGAAATATGTTTCAAAGGACGTGCATTTAATATTTTTTTTGACAATGTGCCACACAATAACTCAACTAGAGGTTGGGCCCAAGCAACACGGACCAAAAAAGGAATGAGTTGTTTAAACATCTGAAAGTGCACCAAGAGTTTACGGTTTTATTCTCGAAACTAACATTTAAATTATGTTAGAGTGTATCCCAATTCTTTAATAAAAATAAAGTATATTAAAATGATTCAATCGACAGCATTATTTTGCAGTTCTTTTGTCATCAATTTGTGACTTATTATCTACCGGTTATATATAAACCAAGGTTTTAAATAATAATTATAGCGGGCATAGTGGGGAGACAAAAAAAAACTATTGCGAATAATATAGCTATAGCGGAAGTTATCATAGATAATATTTTTTTTTCTTTTCAAAATTTATATTCTATATTTCTACTAATTATTAAATAATCAATATTGGAAAATTAGAGTAACTCAACTAAATGACAACTAATCTAAGTCTATATTTTTTTATTAATCATGCAAATAATAAGAAGAAGAAAAATATGCAAAGTAACATTATTTAATAGCTCATATTTAATTAGTATTACAGATTATAATAGACAAAAAGCAATTAATTTTACAAGTGAAATGAAATCAGTATACTTATTTGAACATTTTATATATTATAATAATTAAAATCAGTTTTCAATAAAACAGACAATAATAATCTTATAAGTGAATACTAAACAAAGAGCAAGCAAAAAGAAGAATTAACATACTTATCACAAATAGGAACAGAAACACATAATGTACTAGAAAGGTCACAATGGATATCCAATTAGTAATCAAATTATCTATTTTGGAAAGAAAAAAAACATCATTAGTATTCAAAAAAAAATTTCAAAATAGATATTCAATCTTAAAAATTAAATGTACTAGAAGGATCACAATATTTTCTCTATTTATCTAGAAGTGACTTTTGAACCGAGATCAATAACTCAGATTCAAAACATTTTTATTTTTTTTTCAATAACACAGAGAAATATTTTAATTTTTCTTACATCCTCGAAAAATCCGACCTAAAATATATTGATCCGGATTATTTGTTGCAGTCCTAATAAATCAAATTATATAGCATTCTATCTATTTTCAAAGAAATATATTCCAATATTTAAATATCAAAAATAAATAAATTATAATATTTTCTTAAAAAAAAGTTCTTAAACAGTCAAAAACTGACTAACCAACAATTTTTTGACCGGTTTGGATATTTTTATAGATACCTAGCTTTCATGGGTGCATTTGAATTTTTTTTTATTTAATGAAGGATATTAATAACAAAAAAAAAAAGTCGGAAAAATTCGTGTATGGTGACACATCCATATCTAATGAGCGTTGAAGTATATAACAAGGAAAACGACTGGTGCATGTAAATGTCAACAAATCCATTTCATTACTTTTATCTGAATACAACTAAAACTCCCAAACTTTCACAATTTCACTGAAATAATCGTGAAATTTGACAAAGAATACTTGTGCGAGTGCACGTACATATACTTGTATACTATATAGCCACCATAATTTGCCAAAAAGCCGCAAATATGGAGGATGGTACAGCAATTGACATATTGTTATATACATCCCTTTCAAAATAAACCATGAACTTACACTATATTTGAAAACAGAAAGAAAGAACATGAAAATATAACAAATTAACATCATAACAAACTTGAACTCTCCAGATCTGGCAGTAGTTTATTGTCCGAAATTTTTGTTTCCTTGCTATCTTTCTGACTACAAAACTTACATGGGCCCACGCACTCTTCGGAAGAAGGATGAGTGATCCAATCATCAGGAACAGTGAAAAAGTACTTGATCATGAACTTACGGAACCTCTTTTTGTACTCTTTTGGGGAGATAACAGTGGGTAATATATTCTTGGGGACGACTAGCGAGGATTTGACCCACGTCTCCAGCTGTTTGTCCCAAGTGTATTGTCTCAGGTAATCAATTATTCCAAACACAAGCTCGTGTCGGTTTTTGTCAACTCCAACTAGTAGAGAATAATCCATTACGTTGATTGACTGTATTGCAAGAAATATCAGGGGTTATATTGTCATTTTGGAAACATAAACCGTCAAGAACTTGCAACAATACATTGAAAAAAAATATCAACATGACTTGGGTAGAGGTGCCTAATCCCTTTCCTCCAATTATGAATTCTCGTACTTTTAATTTCCATTTAAACTTATTTGATATATTGTCTCTAAATTCCAAATAAGTTTTTTTCTTATTTTCCTTGAGTGTAATGTATAGTGAAGTTCTGTCAATTATACTAAAGTTGTAAGCCTTTCTGGCGGAGCTATAATTCAAAGTCATGTAACAAAGGATTAAAGTTCTTTTTTAACTCCAAAACAATATTAGTGATTACAGTTGAGTGCCTAAAATTAGAACCACTGAAAAGGGCATGTGCATGATTTTCACCATTTAATGGACTAATGATATTTTACCCAGATGAAAAAAATTCAGCACTTACAGTGAGAAATGTCGTGTCATTCCAAATTGCGCGCTGTAACAGGTGTTTCGTTTTCACACCCACATAAAAAGGAGAAACTCTCAAATCTTCTATGAAATTCTGATCCAAAAACACTGGGTTGAGATCTTTGGAAGAATCAGAACTTGAAATGTGTCGAGAGTAAATGGCTCCTTTTAGATCATAAGTGCGAGAAATATTCTTCCCAAAAAGAAGGTTTTCCATCACCATCAAATCCATCTTTGTCTCTTTGCCATTCTTTATTTGCCGTATCTACATGTAAAATTAGATCACATTTTACCATTATTTTATTTTTGCTTTCTTAGTTTGATAAGCTTGCATTTGTCTGGCCATGTTTATATCATCTTTTGGATATTACTGATATTTCCAAGAGTTCTAGAAATAACTACAGAAACTTAATCAGATATAATATAACTATTATAAATAATCTGTTGCATCCTAACTTCTTTAAGAAAGTACCAATTATTTTAGCTCATCCCATATATTGACGAAAAATATGATCTTATAGCACACAAGAAAGATATTGTTAAACTAATGATGACAATGGCAACGTCACCATCATTTTTGTTACATAAAACTACCTTATCTTGGTCCACTCCCGATTAGTCCAAAATATTGTTATCATGAATATGAAAATAAACAAAAATATTTGCTCAATTTATGAATGTGTGTGTGTGTGCATCCAAATTAACATAGAATAAGTACCTCGTAGATCCCAAGAATCTTAGCAAGACCTGTCGGGTTTCCAGAATCTATCGACTCATTCACATACTTGAAATATTCCTTCTCAATTTTCAGAAATGACTCAAATTCAGCCCTCTTAATCTGCTTTATGATAAACCTGTCATCTTTAGTCTTCGCAAAAAATGCTTTGCTTTTCCCACCTTGTGCATCCCACTTTTCACACCTGCTCGTAAGAAGTTTATACTGGTTCAGTTATTTCATTTTTGAACTCAACTGAATAATTTTCAATCAGTAAAAGTTCACCTAACCCAACCAATTAAGACGTTCCCATTGCATTTTAGCAGAACTTGGTTTGAGTCACATTTCTTGACCTCTTTGGCATGATGAACATGTCACCCGGACATTTTGGCACTTAATTTCAATATTGTCATAAAATAATAAGGTTAAATTTATAGGAGCATAAGATTTTCATTTGGGGATGTATAAAAATGACAAATCATCTCTATACGCCCACACCAATTTTGAAAATTTGAGATTACCCAACTCATTTGGGTCACAAAATGGTCACCAATTTTGACACTTGTGCTTTGTTCACTGTTTTAATTCTCAAGGTATTCAACTCGGTACTTTTTCCAAGTTACAAAAACCTAACTAACATTAAATTGGTTTACTAATTTTAGAAATTTTGGAGAAACAAACCTGCTCAGCGAAATTATATATGCCATTTCTGATGGGCAGCATTTCTTTCTCAGATTATAGAATTCCTCGGCGCATACGCACACCACTATGTACTTTCCTTTTAGTCCCAACCCTCCGTTGACAATAACTTCCGGGTGCTGATCTTTTGAGAGTGGGACCGCCTCATCAATAGAGAGAGAGTACTGACTACCTAGTGAGTCCATTGAATCTGCTGAGTCGGTAGAAGACCATTTATTTGACGATGGCCACGAGTTCAGAGATAAAAGACTCTCAGATTTCTCTAATGTTGGTTCATGAGTTAATTTATTATTGTGCTTTATTTCAGATACGGCCAAGGCACGTGATATGATGCTTGATATCTCATCCTCACAGACTAAGAGAATGCTGCCATCAGGCCCCACCGAAAACCGAATCGGATCTCTCTCTCCGTTTAAAGGTGAGAGGAGCAAATGTACTGGTGTGTACTTATTCAACATGTTGAATGTCGTCAGATGGAAATTTGAAATCTCATTATGATACGTAGACTTCAATTCAGTGAAAGGGGTCCAGACCCATTTCTCGGTGTCTTCTTGGGTTGAATTTTCAATTAAGGATTCTCTTGGCTCAGGCACAAGAGAAAATTGGGTCATGTCAGTGGTCTCCAACTGTGCTTTGCCAGCATTCGGGATGGCTGGACTGGAGACCTCCAGTGATTCTAACTTGTCGGTGGCTTCTTCCCCATATATTGCAGTGTGCTCTTGTTCTTCATTTGATGGTTTGTATTGCAAAAGGTGGTGTAGGCGGCGGTCCCACACATAAGTTTGGAGGACAAGGTCCAGATACACCAAATTTAGACTGAGAAGCTCATTGGCTGCCGTATCCTCATTTTTCTCACTGTTCTCAATACTTTCTAACAAGCTCTGTTTAATCCGAGAGAGAGAGAGAGAGAGAGCAAAATATAGATTAGTATGATAGAAGGATTACAATCTCATAAATAAAATGTACAATCACAGTTCCAGAAGGCCATTTTTCTTTACTATTTTTTATTGCCTAATTCACTGTACTACAGGTGTTACCAATATTAACCAATTAAGAGGGGAAGAATTAACCTCAAAGTCAGCTTTTTCTCTGTTAAACATCTCTTCAACTCCAGGTAGTTCTTTAGCAGATGCAGAGATATAATACTCTTGCTTACTCTTCAAATGTTGTAATACAGTTGCAATTTTGGAGAAGAGTTGTGAGCCTCTTGGAAAAACCTTCTACAAATCAAAATAAAAATATTGAGCCTTGAAATCACAAAATCATACAGAGAATATATACTAAAAGTTCACCAAAATACCACTTTCTTTCAAAACAAACATACTTCGTGTAACAAGTGACTGCATGCATGCACTCAAGAGTATTCTGGCCCATGAATACTTCTTCAAACTTCTAACCTCTATAATTTTGGTAGTTCACATTAATATCCTAGAAAATAACAAATAGCTGTATGCTTTTTTTAGTTTGCAAAAAGTTAGGTGCATTCCACCACCTGTTTTCATTAAAACTGAAAACACCCTGTTTCTACATCATACAAGAACCAGAATTAAAAAAAAACTTGAAACAAGCAGTATACCGTAAACATTCTAATACCCTAACATTATCTTAGTTAGTTAATTAGAGAGAGAGAGAGAGAGAGAGAGAGAGAGAGAGAGGTGAGTCCAGCCTCAGTCAAACCGTCACTGACTTTACTACAAAAACTAAGAAAGCAGAAACCGAACAATCAAGCAAACACTCCAAACTGATACAGACCCTTCTGTAAAATAAAAACTGCATGCTCTGCCTCTAGTTCAACAACAATATAACAGTTATTGTGAGATAATATCGTACCTTTCTATATTCATCCTTGAGCCATCCCCGTCTGTTGGGATTATTAAATTCAAGAATTGATGGTGGCCTGAAAGCAGAGAATACCTCTACAGGAGTGTACCAAAACACGGCAACCTTTGATCCCAATCTGAAATTAAAAAAAAGAAACAGAAATATGGTATTCAATTATTTAGCACATCTACTCATAAACAGAGATGTCTGTAATTTTCATGTTTATCACCCAAAGAAGATCAACTGCTAATTAATAGCTTTGTAACTTATTGGGAATATAATGAGGCCCAACGTGCTTTTGCAATAAAAGGTAATTTACACATAATTGAAATGTGTGTCTTTTTGCGTACAATCCAACATGTTATTTAAAAATGGAAGTCTCTCAGGAACTTTCTAAAAAGAGATAAGAAAAGAAGAAATTATAGTACAAGTGAAACATACCCAAAGAACCTCAAACAATCTCGATGCAGTAAATGGCCGCACTTTGAGAGTCTTCTAGCTGCAGACTGACTGGAAAAACTAAGTTCCAGGAATTTCCCAAAGGAGAGACTACATGCTGACGTGGACATGACAACCCTAGGGGTTGCCGTGGAAATTCCTGTTTCACTCTCACATTTAAGACAGAGAGACCACATCCAAATCTTCCCCTCATTTTCCCCTGACAAGTGGTGATCTGGATGGAGATGCCTAACAATTACTGTCAGGTTCCCATTCCGGTGAGTGTATGAGTATTCATGGGCCTCTTGAGGCTCACCACATGTAGAGCAACTGTACTTCTGTTACAGAAAAGAATGCACCAAATTGGAATCAATTTTACCATATGAGTAGTTGAAATTATCTAAACATCAAACAATATATGCGACAGCCCAAGAATTAGTATGTACTCGTGATTATAAAAAAGGTACACGTCTGGTTTTACATATGGATACATATGGAAATTAGAAAACAAACCTGACTATACAACAGATTTTGCAGATACCGTCCCAAGGAGATGTCGCTATTTCCGTAGTATTTAATACGGTTGTACCGGCTCTGTTCACACATTGACTGTTTTGTGATGCACTGACTTGTTGTCAGAACCAATATCGTCTCCGAGTCATTGCCATCCATTTTCCCTTTATTTACACAACTACCATTATCATGGCCTCTGTTTTCAGCAGAGCCTACAGACCCTTCTTTCTCACAAACTTTACAGGCAGCGCCTTCTTTGTCGGTATCAGTTGTTCTTTCTTGAGTAGAGAACTCTGCAGCTGAATCAGCACTAATATCATACAAATCCATGTTTGAAGAACCATTCACGCGGTAAAAACCAGGTAGTAATGGGAGTTCTTTAGCATTTTGTGAAGGCTTTTGATTATATTGTGTGTGTCCATTAGACAGGGATGGGAGATGAGGGACCGCCGAAGGCTCCACTTTGTGGGCAATTTTGTCATTTAAAAACACCCTTTGGTCTTCAAAAAATGAGGTTTCTAGGATAAGGTGGTAAGCGGCAAAGACAGTGTATTGAAGCATGTGCTTCACCTTCTTCAGTTCTTCACTATTAGCTCCTCTTAGAAGTATCTATAAAATGATAAAGACAATAATCTTAAACCAAAATCAATAAAAAGTGTCATTATTGCATCATGTAAATCTTGTATGAATGTGCATGCATTAATGATAGAGTTACGCAGAGGAAATTAGGAAAGAATCAAATAAAAATGAATGTCAAAAGAAAATAGTAAATAGATGAAACCACATAACTAACCGTGCACCCAAGCGGTCTCGGGAACCCCTCCAAAAACATCAAGGTCTTAGCTGGTTTTTTTCCACCTTCACCCACACTATTGTGTTCCTCCACAAATTTCTCTATGTGAAACGACTCACAAGACTTCAAATTGGGATCCTTAAACACCTCAGAGAAGGATATGACAGTTGAACCAGTGCACCGAGAAATTCTCTCCAGGCGGTTGAGCTTCATGTCGAGCACAAGCGAGACGCCTTTTTTCAGAAGGAGCTCTTGAATGTCACGTGACACAGTTTTCTCAACCAATATCACATTCGGTTGGCATATCTCTATCATTTGCATGATTGATTTTTGCAAATGATCATTCTCCTGATTACATTAAAGGGAGACAGGTTATTGTTATACTAGAATAATGTTCTGATAATTTTATACTGGAATGAAGTTGTTATGCACTTCATAGACATATGAAACCCATTTCGTAAGAGAGGTGGAACCAAAAAAAGTTGATTAATTGAAGAATACGAAAGCAAGTACCTCTCCCAAGGCATCGAATGAAGATAAACCAGAGTCAGAGTGACCCAAAACTCCCTTGAGGAGTAGAAGCTTAGGGTTCTTAAAGCTACTCAGCATGTGCTTGTGAGCTGTGTTCTTCTTGAATGCTAAACCTTTGATCACCACACTACAATTCCAAATTAGTAAAAAAAAAATACATATGAAAATAAAATCAGATTGATAAGATATTAAATCATGAAAAAGACCTTATATTTTCAAAAATACCAGACCTTTTAGTTAGGTTAAGACATAAGCCAAAGAACAAGAACTAAAGCTGGATGGTAAACCCACATGATGCAGGGATACTTTTCTTTCTATTTTCATACTATTCACAGGTGCTCATATATTCAATACAAAAAAAAAAAGAAAAAAAAAGTGACAGTACCTCTGTTTGGGGGTACCACTAGCAACACACTTGACCTTAACATAAGACCAAGGGTCCATCTCCTTTCCCTCACTAGGTTCTGGTCTTATAAGTTCAGCTGCCTCCCATGAAATATTGGCCACCACATCAAGCCAACTGTCACCTTCATTTGAAATTAAAGGAATACCCTCAACCTCAAGGAAACGCCTCACCAGCAGCTTGAACTGTCCATTCATCGCCTCCTTCATCGCCACCTGTCTCTCCCCATCAGAAAGAGGATTAGAATTAGAGGTGGGACTTGGGCTAGGGCTTTCATCCTCCCATTTTGTCCCAATCTCACCACCAAAACCATCTTCGTCTTCTTCAAGATTCGTGCTGGTTAAGGAAATATCCTTTTCTTCTTCTCTGACAGCTGGATCGGGCGGTACCAGAATCGACGGGTTGATACTAATATTTGATATGATGGGAGGACTAATCCTCCCACTAGATCCACCAGGTTCTTCTCCAATGCGGATATGTTCAGTTCCATTAGTTCCATTTTCATAATGCAAGCTGTTTCTTATTGCCAGATCATGGGGCTCTTCATCCCTAACCAGTACAAGGGCATTTTAGTAATATGCATAACATATCTATTTAGATGTCTTGTCAAATAGAACAAATCTATAAACCTATAAAGAACAAATCTATAAACCTGGCCTTAAAAAAACTTCGGTTTTATTTCCTACACTAAAGTATAGCTATACACAACACGTATTGAGGAAAAAACAAACCAAAAATAAACAAAAAGAATTCAAAGTACCTGACAGGTGGATTCATGTTGCTGGAAAGAAATTGCCTAAAAAGAACATAGGATTAATAAACGGATAGATTTGTAATTTGAAGTAAAACCAATCATAATATCATACACAGTGTTCTATGATAGGATTTGTACCAGTAAGTGGAGAGATGTGCACCTGCACATATCACAGATTCAGTATGTATGGTCGGACTCTGGAGGTGTATTATTATGAGACCCTGATATAATACCTGACAAATATAGCCAAAAAACATCTTTAAATTATACTGCCATGGAATAAACAACGGTCATATTTTTCAAGTCTACTACCTCAAGTTGTCACAAAGACTATTTTGGGAACTGACTAAATATGTAAAGAGATCTAAACGTATACCATGCAGATAGCTAACTTGAAATATTTTGGCTTAATTTGTAAAACGGAACAAATAGTGATTTTTCCTTGGCATGAGTTCACTCTGCTTGACATAGTTTTCGGACTTTGAAACATTTTAATAAAAAAAATTAAGTCAAATGGAAAGAGATAATACTAGCAAACCCCCCACTTCTCCGGACTCACTAAACCGACCTACATTAGAAAAAAATCAACCTTTATACAACCTAATTTAGGGAAAATGAAGCTAGTTTCATTTTGTATTGCCTAAAAGGA
>JAJHPF010000023.1:6730690-6793190 GCA_024447775.1 Carex cristatella | reverse complement strand
ATGAAATTTCTGCCTTGTGTGGATTGGCGGGCTTTCCATGGGCTTTATATGGGCCTTGTATTGAAATGGATGGAGACATGGGAGTCGTGGAGAATTGGAGATGCTCTTAACGAAACAAACCAGAAAGGAGAAGAAACAAGAACCGGCGTGCAACTGGGAGCGAAGATCAGTCGGAGGAATCAGCCAGCCACCGCTCGCTTCGTCTCTGCTTTTGAAATCCGCTTCTTTGTCAGATCGATTTGAGAGCTGTGAGAGGAAGCACTGGTGTGTTGTTGTGTAAAGAGTACTCAACTGGTAATTATCTGTAATCCATTCGAGTGAACTGCACGAATTAGTTCAAGTTAATGGTTCGTAGTATGAATTCTTTTCATTTTTTTTTTTTTTAAATCTTTCTATTTCCGTTTAATTGCAAAGTTTGTTAACGTGAAAGTCAGTGAATTGGGGGATTTGTGTCCATTGCACAAGATTATGAAATTTGAAGTTAGGAGCAATGAATATTGGAGGAAATTATTAGGAATCAATAAATTTAGTTTATTCTTTGAAATTTCTACATTAACTCTAATGCTACAGTATTCGTGTAGCATTTGTAGTTGGAAGGTTGGCAAGAAGCTTTGTCTGTGGCTAAAATACTGTTGATGAATAGTGGTTTAGATGGTTGTAAAAAGGTTGGAACTGGGGCTATTGAAAACTTCCCTGTGGTTAAAATGCTGTTAATGAACAGTGGATTTAGCTGGTTATAAAAAGATGGGAACAGGGGCTAGCAACTTGTAGGATTTGTAGGAATGGGTGACAAGGCAGATGAGATTCCGGATGTATCTGTTCAAACTGATAGCCACTGTCAGGATTTAAAAAAAATAAATTGGAGGACATTAAGAGAGTTGAAAAGATGAATATAGATATATATATTCATACAAACAATTCATATCACTGATTTCATGCCTTGTTTAGAGAAAAATAATACAATGTTTAATATTAGCATTCCATGAATTCTCAATAACTCTTTGAGTCTTGAAAAAAAAAATGTAGGTGCAAGACTCCAATTCAATTAAACATGGTTTTTCTTTTCCTACAACAGCCCAAATTCGATAGTAGCAGCACAGTTGACATAAAAGAGAAATTATCTGTGCTAGAGAAGGTTGAATCGATTATCTCTTCTTTAATAAAAAATGGGGCTAGATATGAGGCTCGCCTATGGCTATGTAGTACGATCTCAGCCATCCATTCCATTAACCCATCAGAGCAACGTGAAATATTTCAAGGTCTTTTGGAAAATAAGGCTTCGAGAAAGGATGTGGCCCCACAGTTACTGCAGATGATTTTTCAAAAGTGCCCTGAGAAAATTGGGCCAATTATTGCCAAGAGATGCTTTATTCTGAAGAAGTTCTTTCGAGGTAACGATGCTCAATGTGTAGATATTATCAAAGTTTTTATCTTTGTTTTATTTTATTTTGGGTGTTTTTGTCTTATGTGATTTATATTATTACCACAGTTTTTTAGTAACATATCATTTTTTGAATCTCAGGAAACCACAGCCGTATCTTACAATGGTTTGATAATTTCACAATTTCAAGTGAGTCAGGTCACAAAAAGGGGGCTCGAGCTCTCTCCCAGTTTGCCTTTTCAAACCGCAACACGTGCTGGGATGAGCTGGAGTGGAGGGGGGCCCATGGCCAATCACCAGCAATCATTGCCACAAAACCCCACTATTTTCAGAACCTAGATGTACTACGTACGGTTGAGAACTTTCTAGAATACGTCCCCACCTTCTGGGCCTCTGACGAGCTGGCTGAATCAGTTAAAAGTGGCGAAATTTTGGAAATTGACCCCGAATATTTTGTGAAATTTGTACTGGATTTGATGTATGAAGAGCGGTGCAGGGATGTGTGGGATTTGGTCGAGGGGTGTTTAAGTGGAGAGAAATTCTCGTCTCTTTGTCAAGTGCTTTTAGTATCACTTGATGGAGAGAGGCTTTTCTCTTTCTTGAAATCTCTCGGGAAATTTATAAGCCCCAATTCGGAGTGCAAAGAAATGAAATCTTGTTGTTGCTGGCTTGAAATTCTACTTAGTAGATTTTTTACATTGTCTCTTGATCAAGTTCTATTGATGAATTCCGTTATTTCCAAGCCCAGGCAAATTTTTCGCTTAATTTCTGATGAAGAATTCAAAGAGGAGGAAAAAAATATGGGGGACATTTCGAGGAGTTTAGTAGAACCTAGTAATGAGGCTAATTGGGCGCTAACTAGAGAACTGATGGAGATCAAAAGAGAGGAGGCGCTTAAATGGATAGCGATCCAATCGTGGAATTTGTTTTATATTTTGACAAAAGAATGTAAAACACCTAAGAGTTTTGAATTGGTTTTCTTGAAAAATGGAATTGAATTTAGAGAAGCCAATGAGTATTCTTTAGTTGAGTCTGATGATTCTGATGCTGAGACCTGTGATAGAAAAAGTCGTAAAAGGAGAAAAAGGGACAGAAAGAAGAAGAAAATGGCTTATGATTTTGATTTTGGTAAGGAGAAAGATGATCAATCATTGGAATTTGAATTTAAGTCAGATGCAAGGAGTTGGTTTCTCTCAACTGATGGATTTTCTTGTGCATGGAATATGGTAATTTCTTAATATCTTTCATTTAATTTGGAAATTTTGCATGCTAGCTCCTGTATACTATATTATTTTTTGAATTTCACAAAACACCTGCCCTTTTTTGGCACAAGTTCCTACTTTGTGCATGAATTTTACTGCTGATACACTATTCTTTTAGAGATTGTTGTATACCAGAAAACTGTTTTGAATACAACTATCAGCATAGGATGAAAAATTAACTTTTCCATTTTTAACCCAAGTTACTAAAGAATGTGATTTTATCAAATGGCGTGCAGGCTGATATACCAGAGCATCTTTGCATGTACTACTTTAAGACTTGGATGAAGCAGATCTTATTTGATTGATTTTGGGAAGTCTCCATCATCTTTTCTCCCTTGCACACCCCCTACCCGATCTCTCTCTCTCTCTCTCACACACACAAACACACATCAGCTTTCTGGCTTATCTCTAGAAATGCTGTGTGGTTTCTCCTCCATCTCACTAGGTAGCAGTCCCATCTCTCTCTCTATTTTTTATTGAAAACTTGGTCAGAGGCTGTGAAGGCTAATCCCATCTCTCTCTCCCTCTCTGATGTTTGGTTGAATTTAGCACAAATTACTTCATGCAGTTGAACACAAATTCTCACAAATGAGTTGAAATTTGCTTTCAAATAGTTCATGTGAGCTGAAATTTTTATGAGGCTTTTTCTTTCTTGATATATAAGCGGAGACTTGATAAATTTTTATCACACTAACTGAGAGAGCCCAGGAATGCCAATTCCTATGTTCAGACTTGCTAATTAAAAATCTGATTTTGTACACCTTCAAAAGCTCTAAAAATTTGGGATTTATAAATTGAAAACTGGAAAGTGAGTTAACTTTTTTTTTTCTTTTCAGAACTGAAATCCATGGCTGTGGGTGATTAGCTTGCAATGCAACATCTTGTGATGTGCCTCAGAGATGCTTGCAACTGGTACAAACACAGAGATCAAGCACTCAACTATTTAATATTCAGATTGTTTTATTCATCATTTTGGAATTTATTGTTTCCTGTATAAATTGGTTCTTACTTCTCATGTTTATTTCCTATATATATATTAATGGTTATTATGCGTGTATTTAATTGTTTATTGACCGTTCATTATATATATAGGAGCGAGAAAGTGGGCCTCGACAAATAACAACAAAGCAAATGGTTTATCAAAACTTGTATGGAATCAGGCTGGCACAATATGGTCTAATACACATTTATATTTTAAATTTAGTTCTCAAAATGATACATCATTTTCTTATTCATTAACAATTACGTGCAAGCAAACTATTACCTTTTGAATGGTTTTTTTTTTTTTTCTTTATTTAGTTTAATAAATTAGATATTAGGGTCTTTGAAATTTGAGCTTAATTTTAAGCAAATGACTACATATATATTTGTTTTATTCCCTTGGTTCTATTTCTTCATATATATTTGTTTTATTCCCTTGGTTCTATTTCTGAATAACTTGGTCATTCCAACAAATGGAATCAAATCAAGGAAGTCATTAGACATAATTGAAATAACTTATTAAAAAATTGTGTATGATTTATTGATCTAATACTCCCCTGCATATCTTCCCAGGAATATTGATGTGTTGGAATACAATATTTGATTATATTTTTGTGGACTGGATTCGGTATAATTATCTCTATATATGTTAAGGTGCAAAACTCGTGAGCTAGTTTCAGGAAAATATACACAAGTAAAAAAACAAAAACAAAAAAAGCAGTGAAAATAACAAGCCAAGACAAACAAATTGTATTTCATGCAAAAATAAACAGTCAAATATAATACCGATAAGAGTGAGTAACTCATTTATTAGTTGTGCATATAGCTTGTTTCAATCACGCAAATTTGATGATCTGTATAGTATATGTTTAGATTGGTACCTTAGATATATATTTGACAAAATATGAGTTGAATATAGATTTTTTTTCTAAAATTTAGAAGTAAAAAAAAAAGTCATGCTATATAATAATATCATATAAAATTTTATTATTCATAAAATAAGATATTTGAGAAAACTAATAAAATATTAGAAAAATAAAAAAAAAAGAAGGAAGAGACAAATGAAAGAAGACTAATATATTCCAAATATATATGAATTGAACATTTAAAAATCTCAAGAAAGGAAACTAAAATAAGTAAGATCAAATAAATGAAATTTATATCAATTTTTTTCATTAATTTTGGATTTTTTTTTCTTACCTTCAACTTTACTTTTAGTAAAATAATTAAGTACGCATATTTATGTTAATTTTTTCTAAAACTGAAAAACTATGTTTTTCTCTTTAAATCTAAAAACTGTCATATAATTATTTTTTCTAAATAACAAACATTCATAATTACCCTTATAAACTTTAAAATTACATGACGAGGGTGTTATTTTATAATTTAGTTCATTTTCCCAAACTAACTATATATATAAATTTCGATAAAATAATATAGAAATGAGGGGTTGTTTGAAAATTATTTATTTTGACAATCTTGTCGATTTTCAAAAATAAATTTAAAATTGAAATTCCACATTAAAGACACTATATTTGATGCACGTATTTTAATTAAAAAAATGAGATTTGATGTATGTTTTTCCCGGTTCAAAATTAATTATCCTTGATGCAATCAAATAATACTCTAGTTTTACGAAACTTGATGGTTAGACATATATACACACACACACACACATATAGAGGTTGGCTAATATACAATCGATTGTTCTTGAGCTTCCGTGTAACCAAATCATTTTCCGATTTTCAAAGTCCAAACAGTTGATCCAAACTGTTAGATGTAATCTCCATATTAAAATGTACTTGCAGACCAAATTTTACATTTTTTTGCTATTTATTAAGCCACTTTGAAAATCGTTGATCCAACGGTGACTTCTAATTTTACTGTTTGGTGAAGTCACCGTTGGATCAGTGATTTTCAAAGTGGCTTGATAAATAGCAAAAAAAATTCAAAAAATGTAAAATGTGGTCTCCAAACACATTTTAATATAAAGATCACATCTAACGTTTAGATCGACCGTTTGGACTTTGAAAATCGAAAAACGACTTGGTTACACGGAAGGTCAAGAACAATCGATTGTATATTAGCCAACCTCATATATATGTGTGTGTGTGTGATAACATACTTACAATTTTACTATTTTAAATTTCAACATTATTTGAATTGATTACAAATATTATTGATAAGGTTTGTCAAAATAATAATTTTCAAATGACCTCTCTCTAATATAAAATTCTTGTATTCGTCTCTATATAAATTTTATATTTACGAGAAAAATGTGAGAGTTGAAACATAACTAAACAGTCAAAAGATAATTGAACATTGAGAATATTATGAATGATTGCAAACTCATGAGTCCAAGCTGCACCATTTTTTAATGTGTTTTAGAATTATTTCCAACAAATTTGAGAGATGTTTGTTTTCTTCAGTTAGTTTCTGGGGACATGAATGGGGATTCAGTATCATTAAAAGCCGGTTTTAGGTACTATATACACATGCAGAAAACAAAGCTGTCAACTTGTGCGACGCAATACAGGATGCAGGGACCGCTTGGTAAAAAACCAACTATCAGTTATGGCACAAGCGCAACTAGAAGTCCTACAAGGGGAGCTACAGACATTTCAATTGGATAACAGTAGCCGGGATGAGGTTGTTTGGAAATGGGGTTCCACTGGTATTTTCTCGGTTAAGTCAGCGTACTTTGCAATGAAGGACTTTCCCCGTATTGGTAACAATTATAACAGAATTTGGTCTATTAAAGCACCTCCTAGGTTCAAGGTGTTTGGATGGCTAGCAACACTCAACAGGATACTCACACTGGACAATTTGAGAAGGAGGGGCTGGCAGCTGGCAAATTGGTGTGTTATGTGCAAAGCGGGAGCAGAGACAGTTTTGCATTTAACGGACCGGTGCCCATTCTGTATAGAGCTGTACCAGAAAATGGAGGTGGTCTTCCACATAAGGCGGCCAACAATAAAAGCATTGCTAAGCACAAGAAGCTCTGACAATGAAAGATCATTATCCCTAATAGCGCAGTTTGTGGTTTGGAGGGAACGTTGTGCGAGAATATTCAGGGAATCCACATCTACAGTGGATGAGTTAATGGAACAAGTGACAACTTAATATCGATATTCACAAATGACAAATTAATCAGATATTGCAACTCAAGCCTCAACCTCTTTTATTTTTCTTTTTCCTTTTTACCGTTTTACACTTCTGTTTTCTGTTTTCTGTTTTCTTTACTTACAGCAATTTTTCCTTCTTTCTTTTCTTTTAGTTTAAGCTCATTACCATGAGCAGCATTGTATTTCCCTTTTGCTGTTACAGCTTGTAACAACTTTACATCAATGAAATGAGAGCACGATTCTTATTTTTTCTCAAAAAAAAATTTCGGACTTGTCTCTTCAAATTTTATCTCGGCTGTATAATTTTCAGAAATTCAAAATCTAAACACAAAAATACTGTTCAAAATCTTAAGCAAGTTCAAACACGAGAATATTGCTAAATGTTACTGGAACAATAATGTAATTATTGAACTAAATTATTAGAAATAAACAGAAAATATATTTAATTAGAAGCTAAATAATCCGGGGGTTGCTAAGACACCACAAGCATAGGTACCCAAATTATATATTGCGGTTGTTAAATTATGGTGTACCAATTAAAAGTCCGATGATTTACAGAAACTAATATGTATACTTCCTCCTGGTGTGAAGGACCTATCAGGAGGTTTACTTGCTATCCATATGGGAGATTTTCAGGCTATAACCCCTACGCTTGGGATAGAAAACAACATGGAGGATGACGAAGCAGCTGGTGCTTGAAGTGGATGTTGTTTTATGTTGATTTTTAGGCACTTCTTTTCATAGGTTCTTGCTAGTTTTTGTATTAAGTGCTGATGTGAAGCAATTGGATGTTTACTTATCATAGGTTCTTGCTAGTTTGTATTAAGTGCTGATGTGAAGCAATTGGATGTTTAGAGATTTGTTCAAGATTATGTTGCTTAGTTATTGTTTTGGTCGTATTATCTCAATGTCATATGTTTTGTTCTATTTCGGTACCAAGGTGGTGATACCAGGCTCAAAAATAATGTAATTGGTTTTCGTTATTCTAATGAAAATCAGTGAGATTGATCCCACTTGTCTTAAAAAAAAAAGAAGCTAAATAATCCTGATTAATATTTTTTATATATATAAATGTTTAAAAAAAGAAACATTTGGCTCGAACTGTTTTGAATGTTTGTATTAATTTGGGTTATTTATCACCTTAATAGCACCTAAGGCACTTAATTGTTTATTTGAAAAAAACCACGTGTTTTACAGGGTCTGTAGAAGTAAAATACTTAGTGGTCTAGGTGTACTTGATTTACAAATGATTAACAAAACACTCTTAGCCAAGTGGTTTATGAGATTTTTAGATAATTCAGTTTTAGATACTTGAAAGAATATTCTGATACATAAATATAGTGTCTTAGATACTTATGGTTTGCATTCCCCTTTTGAAAAGATATCATGAAAAATAAAGATACTGTTGAAGTTAGTACTTAATGGCAAGTGAGAAATAGACATTCAATAAGATTTTGGTTTGATAGGTGTATTGGTAATAGTGTATTTCATACTGTCTACCCTAACTTGTTTGATATTGCATATAATAAAAATGCTTTAGTTTCACAGGTGTTTACTCCTATTGGTTTGCATATAGACTTTTGCAGACAGCTAGTTAGTATTTACCACACAAAGTGGTGTGCTTTATTATCTCATTTTAATAACTTTCAGTTGAGTTCTCATAATGATCAAATTGTTTGGAAGTGGTCTAGTAGTGGTAGATTCAGCGTGCATTCTCTTTATACTTGGTTGGCTTTTGAAGGGATATCTAATTCTTCATTTACCAGTATTTGGAATACCAATAACAAAATAAAATTTTAACCAGGGATAATTTAAGTAAAAGGGGGTGGATTGATGACCAAAGTTGCATATTTTGCAATTCACAGAAATCAGTTTCTCATTTATTTCTGCTTTGTCCTTTGACTAGCTAATTGTGGACATGGATAGCTCAATTTAACAATATTTTTTTACTTGTACAACTCTAGAGGAGCTTTGGGACATAGGTGCATGTATACATGTGAAAGATGACAATATAATTAAGATTATCATATGATTATCCTAGGATATGTTTTGTATATTTTTGTCTGTTATGTCATGTGGTAAATTGTAATAGGTATCAATATTGTTATGTTTGTAGTTATGGTGCTCTGGTATTTTATTAATCCCAGTTGTTATTGTTGGAACTATTGAATCTGGTACCAGTGTGTTGGTATCAACTGACTCGTATAAGATTTTTATGATTAATGGAGATCGGTGGTAAAGGCCATTTCTTTCAACAACAAAAACTATATTTTTCTAAGTTTTGTATAATTTGTAGTGCAATATCATTCCCCAATAATATTATTTTTTTAAAACCAGGATAAAAAAAAAATAACATGTAACATTGAGGCAGGTACAGACAAGTGAGTTTATCTTGTATACAAGAATGCAGTAGTTGCTATTGCTTATCTTTAAATTACATCTGCTTTTGTTGGAAGTGTGAATTTGAGACTGATGATTGTTCTCTTTTGCGGGATACCTAAAGCATGTTATATCTACATATATAAGAGCTAATGAAGTTTGAGAATGATTAAAAGATTGTGAAAAACTGAAGCAAAAAAAAAAAAACACATCGAGGGCATGAAATCTTTATCAGACACTTACAACAGATAGAACAGACGGTAGAGATCTCACTGTAGTGGCACCTTCTCTTCCTTGAGCTTTCTCAAATTAATTTAAAGGGATATAGATTACCAAATTAATTTCTAGATCTTCCAATTCTATTTGAGCTGCCATGGGTGTTTAAATGGGCAAAGATTATAATAGAGAAGTTTTGACTTTATGCACCATACATAGTACTGTAGAATTGAAACAATTGCATATGAATATATGGAGTAGAACTAGGGTGCTCTTAAGTTCACCTAACCTCTTGTGAACTTGACTCTAAAATATATCGAATCGACTTTAAACCATGAATCAAAATCGTTGAAATTCTTCTACCTAATGATTGATGCATCTACATGTGAAAATTTTAAAGTTTCGAATTAATTTAATATAGAGTCAAGTGGTCAAAGGAGTCCAAAAATGAATGCATTAAAATTAATTTATAAACCTTAAACTTTTGACCACTTGACTCTATATGAAATTAATTCGAAACTTTAAAATTTTCACATTTAGACGCATCACTCATTAGGTAGAAGGATTTCAACGGTTTGGATTCATTGTTTAAAGTCGATTCGATATATTTTATAATCAAGTTCACAAGAGATTTGGTAAACTTAGGAGCACCCTAGTTCTACTCTGAATATATGATTCATAATTATCTTTTGTATAAAATCAAAACTTTTTTGTTAGAATCTTTACCCTGTTTAAATGGAACCCCAAAATTACTTTCCATTGGACATACTCTTTTAAGGCGTGTTCGGCTGTCAAACGGAAACGGGAATGGATTTGGATTCGAATCTAATTTGAATGGCCAAAACACTGTTCTCGTGGAAAAAAAAAAATTCACTCTAAATAATTTTTTTTCCCACGGAAACAGTGGCAGCCGAACACACCCTTAAATGGCATGATAGTTGCCTAAACATGCAACCAATTACGTGTGCAATCAAGAATTTCAAATGTGATTATTTACATTATAATAATTCGTTTCAATTTTATTTTAAGTAAATGTTGGAGGTTATTTAATATATACAAGGAATTTTCTATGAAGATTTTGAAACTACAATCTCTGACCAAATGGTTCTCTGTTCGGATTTTAGTTGGCTAATTAGTATTGGATTAAACAAAATATGTATTGTTCAATGCAAGTCTGTTCCAATTGGTTTTTTTTTTTTTTTTAACAATACCAGATGTCAAAGATGAACACGCGCAACTAACAATTATTCCTCTGAGAAGACCTATTAAAATAAAAGAAAAATTAATTACGTTTCGTCTTCGAAGTCCTAATGGCTAATCCAGGCAAGGGAAATTATTTATTCCTCTTAACTCTATGGGCCAGGTTTTAAAACCAGTTTTCTTTGTGCAAAAGATAAATATTAACATGGAAGAGAATGATTATCCAACTATATACTTAACAGTAATAAATTTGCCATAATTAATTGAAACCGTAGGTTGAGGTGTTCTAGAACTCATCATAAACAATTTAAGAAAGATTTGGTCAAAGAAATATATACTACGGAAACAATGTTAACTATCGGAGATAGGTTTTAAATTTGAGTACATTAAAATAGGGGTAGAACTAGAGTGTTCTTAAATTTATCAAGTTTTTTGTGAATTCAAATTTAAAACTCATCGGATCGACTTCAACCAATAAATTTGACAACCAATAAATTTGAACCGTTGAAACCAAGTTTACCTAGTTCTACTTCATAGACATATATATAGAGTAGAATTAAAATGTTCTTAAGTTCACCAAGCCTCTTGGTAAATTCAAATTTAAAATCTATCGGATCGGTTTCAAACAACGAATTCGACCCGTCGAAACCCATCTACATTACAAGTGATGCATCTACATATGAAAATGTTAAACTTTCAAATTAATTTAGTATAAGGTCAAGCGGTCAAATTAAAAAGTTAATAAATAAATTTTAATACATTCATTTTTTGAACATTTTTTTACTACTTTACTCTATATGCAAAATTAATTCCTAAATTTAAAATTTACACATTTAGACGCATCACTCATAAGGTAGACGGATTTCAACAGTTCAGATTCATCGTTCGAATGTTCATGATCTGATAAGTTTTAGAGTTGAGTTCAAAAAAAAAACTTGATAAACTTAAAAACAACCTAGTTCTACCCATGTCCATGTGTTGAATTATGCATAAACCATTTTTAAGCTGATATCGATATATCCCCAATTTAGAGTTTTGTTATCGCGTTTTTTTTTTTCACTTGGCACTTTTTTTATTTATTACATACTAATAGTTTTTTTTTCATTCAATATATACGTGAAGACAAAACTTCGACTTTAATATCATTTTAATCAATATGATGATAAAATGAGTAAATTATTACGTACATAAATAGTCCTTAAAATATTACTTATTTACCACTTTAGTCCTTAAAATTATAAAAATATCAATTTGGTTTTTCAAATTTTGGACCAAATTGATCATATACTTGTAAGATCAATTATAAAAATATTATGTTCATCGATATATAGTAGCATTATTTTTTAACATTAAAACAAATGTTAAAAGTAGTCATACAAACCAGTGTTATAAATAATGGTATGCGGTCGTCGGACGGACAGGGTGCCGCCAAACGATTAATCGGTATGTGGGCGATTAATTATGTGGACAATTTAACGTTTTTATTAAATTTATGTATATATATATATCATAGGTTATTAAAAATAATTTATTTAACTCATTAAACTTATCAAATAAACTTAATTTAAGTTAGTTATATTATTATAACATGACACTACGCTTATTTCTTCTTAACACATAAGTATTTTGCATGTATAAGTAACACATTTATTTAATGAAAAATAAATTTGAAAATTAAGCTTTTTCAAATACTAATAACATATTATTTGAAAGAAAGGAAATATTCCAACATAAAATCACTAAATTTAGTTTATGATAATAACTTAATTTCATAAATAAACACGTCGTACTAATTGAAAAAATTACATCAGTAAGTAAGAAAAAATATGGTATATAAATAATAGAAGAATTAACCAATTTCAAAGGAAGTAAGAAGAAAAAAAAACATATATAAAAAATATTAGATGTATATCCAAGTACAAATAAAACTACAATATTGGAAAAAAAAACTGCCGATTAATCGTTTTTATCCACAAACAGGCATCCGTTAATCGTATTCGTAATGGTTTGGCCGCCATTTCCAATTAAACGGCCGTTAATATCGTTTTTTACAACACTGATACAAACAATATAAATAACATGGAACTGATATAATTATTTTTTTGAACTGATATAATTATTTTTTATTTATGAATTTGGATATAAATAAAACTGATGCTAGCATGCATGAATCTTTATATCATCTTAAACGAATGAAAAAAAAAAACAATATTTGCATATATCGATTGATAATTATTACTAGGTCGACATGAATGCTAATAAATGTGTCGATCCTCGTCTAATCTTTGTATCATGACAATGGTATGGCTAATTAGGTACAAATAGAAAATTGAAGGGCTAAACTATTATTTTTTAAAATTTCTAAGGACTAATGATAAAGTGGTACTTTGAGAACCATTTATGCAATTCACTGTTTTAAAAAACTTAAGAATTTCAAAATGTGAGAGTAAATGATCATTTGGTTTTATCATTCAAAATATGGCTTGTTAAATTGATGTTTTTTGTTAACATTAATCAGAATTGTTAATTAACTCATTTACAAACATAGCAAATGCAATTCAAATTTGTTTATTTAAGGGGCAATTTCGAATAGTTATGTTTCATTTAATACTCATTTTCAAGATATTATTTCTACAACAAACAAGTATATACATAACTTTCTATAGAAAACGGTATTATTTCTTGATGAAAATATCATCCAGATAATTATTAGTGAAATTGAATTGGAGACAAACAACATTAACAAATTAAATCGGGTAATATATAATGAAATACATGTGCTATGCTACGGCTACTTATTCAAAGTTCAAACGCATCTCCTTTTCAGCTTGACCTCGCCTCCTAAAATTCCAGCTCAATACTATATTCGTTGTTATGTAATTAATGGAAATAATATATTTCGTTCTCTCAACTAACGCGAACTACTTTGAACTCTATATAAGCTCATTGCTTCATCCCTACACTCACAAACCAAATTAGAAAGTTAAAAAAATAGAACCTAGTAGTGTATCAATTAAAGAAAGTAGAAGTGATCATGAAGAAACCACAACTTCTATTCTTAGTTGCTTCTCTTGCAGTCCTTTGCTCTGGCGCAACAGCGTTAAATGAAACCTACTATGATAGCATCTGCCCCAATCTTGAGAGCCTCGTTCAAGGTGCTGTCAGAGGGATGATGTCAACGACGAACATAGCTGCTGCTGCAACCTTACGCCTCTTTTTCCATGATTGCTTTGTTCAGGTAGTTTTTTCTGACACAGTACGTTAAGATATATTAATTATAATCTGCATGCAATCCTAATATGTATATATGTTTGTGTGTGTGTGTTAATCAAACTACGAACTATTCTGGATTACAATAGCTAACCAAAGTTAATAATCTAACAGAATTGATCTAACAAACTCCTTAACAAACATCTTAACAAAAAATATATTTCTAACTAACTATCAGCTTTGATCGATCTCTTGGCTGATTATTGGCTCAGTAGAGTCTGAACCGTAGGTGTCCATTGGATTTCATATTACAAACTTTCCATATTCATGTAGTAATAAAATAATTCCCTCCAAACTGGATTATTATTGATTTGTCTTAATATAAATAATTATTACATAACATAGCATGTCTTGTTTTAATATGACATAGGGCTGTGATGCTTCGATCCTAATCCAAAACACAAACGGAGATGATGAACAGCACAACTTTGATAACCAATTCCTCAGAGCTGATGGATACAAGACGATAATGGCAGCAAAGGCTGCAGTTGATGCAGATCCACAGTGCACCAACAAGGTCTCCTGTGCTGATATAATAGCTCTTGCTGCTAGAGATGCTGTTTTTCTGGTAATTAATAATTTCTCTAATTGTTCTATATGGCAATAGCAAGAATGAATATGTATGTAGTGAGGCTTTGTTTTTGTATATATGTATGACAGAGCGGTGGCCCGACATGGAAAGTGGAGCTCGGGAGGTACGACGGGAAAATTTCAACTACAAACAGCGTCAATTTGCCTGGAGCATCTGAAGATTTTGATCAACTCATGAGCAGGTTTTCTGTCCACAACCTAACAACAACAGATCTGGTTGCACTTTCAGGTTAATATACATTGTTTTATTTCTGTGTACTCACCAATTACTTGAAAATTAAATATCTATAGATCTTTTTTTCAAGTTCCATACCAACGTTAACTAAACTTGTTTGTTGCTAGGCGCCCATACACTCGGTGCCACCAGCTGCTTCCATGTTAACAGCCGTCTGTATCCAACACCCGACTCGTACTTGGACCCTGGGTTTGCAATCCAACTACAAGGCCAATGCCCTGCAGTGCTAAACGTGAATTCTTTCGTCTTCTTTGATAATAGCGTTGTCACTTTCGACAATGATTATTTCAAGATGCTGCAACAGAAGAAGGGAGTCCTCTTCTCAGACGAGGTTTTGTATGTAGACACGAGGTCGACAAGCATAGTCGACAAGTTTGCAACGGATCAGAGTGCATTCTTCACTGCATTTGTTGATTCCATGTTGAAGCTTGGTAGAATTGGTGTGAAAACTGCTGTCGATGGTGAGATTCGCAAGGATTGCCGTTTCACAAACTGAGCATGTTAATTTAATTTGCTTGTCTGTTTTGTGGGACACATGCAGTTTCAGCTGATTCAAAGTTTAATATTATGTAATATATTTGTTTTTATTTGTTATGTTCATGCAAGGTTACAAAATAATAAAACTGATTGTTTTTCAATGTTTCAGTTCCTTCTAGCAATTCCTTATTCCTCCCCGAAGTTAGATGCTTAATAAAGTATATTTTAATTTCTGTTACGTACATTAATTAATTGTGCTCCAAAGAATAAAATTAAGTACATTTTAAGTTCTTACGCCAAAAACAGCTTGAAGATAAGCTTAAAATAGTACGATCTATGCATGATTAATTATAAGCATCAATTTCTAATATGGGAATCCCTCCTCCTAAAACAAACAAAAAAAATAGATCAGACCTTTTCCAAATTTAAATAATAAATTTACAAAATGAATTATATATAGATCGGCAATGATGTTGTCTTTGTTTTTATAAATGAATATTGTTTGTCTAGACTCTAGAGTTTGCATCCATATATATATACACTTATTAATTGTTATTCTAATTACAAAAATCGAAACGACAAATTACAAGATCGAATCTGGAAACTAAACTAAATAATGGAAGCGGTTCTAATTTGGATATATTAATATATTTATTATTATTATTTTTTTTATTGTTTTGGACTTGTATACACATTTGATTAGAGTATATATCAAGTAGGATCCGAGTTGAATTAATTGCTGGTTCACAATCTTAGAGTAAAGAATATGACCAGCATGCACAACGTACAGGCTCAATATAATACAGCAAGTCAACGTGTAAACACACACACACGCACACACATTAACAATATAATCAATTGGAAATTTAGAGGTATGTGAAGGTTAAAGTCTTGATATCAGTAGGGGAAGAGGTCAAGGACTTTGTTACAGTCAGACATCCGTCGCTAGGTCAGCTGAAGGTGTATTGTTCCTATGAAAAGATTAATCGCATCTGTCTTTTTTTGTGGGAAAATGGGACATGAAATGGTGGGTTGTCAAGACCACGCTAGGCTCGCTTTATTGATTAAGAGGCCGGGTCAAGGAGATAGATTCAAGGGCATGAATATTCTCGCACCAAAGAAGGGAGGGTGGCTTGTGAATCCGGCAATAGCACCAGGTTTTGGAGCTAGGGACTACAGGGTTCTCAGCTGATGGCTCGAGCCCTAGCAAAGCTGCTGCTCGTGCAGGAAACAAAAGGGCTTTTGAGAGGTCTGTTAGCGATGAAAGTGGTAATTCTCCAAGTCTCAACAGAAATCTATTGGAACAACAACCTAGAAAAAGGGATGATCTTGCCAATATTTGTGTAGTGGAAGGAGTTTTAAATCTGAATAAAAAGCCAAAGTCGCGGGGCATAACGTGCCGGCACCCCCCCCACCCCACCCCTCATGAGCATCTTGTCGTGGAACTGTCGGGATAGCGGAGACACGATAATATCCACGTTAAGCCGATACCTCAGCTGTACAAAGTCATCCATTGCATTTATCTCGGAAACTAGGTGTAATTTAGAAGTTGCAGCTACGAGAGTTGCAGGTTTGCCTTTGTGCAATTTTTTTGGGGTCCCTTCTGAAGGGAGATCAGTTGGTCTATGGTTATTATGGAGTGAGGATGTGTTCATCAATGTTCGTCGATCTAGTAAGTTTTTATTTTTGCAAAAGTAGATTATAAAGATGGGAAGAGGCCGTGGGGCTTACTTGCAGTTTATGGGGGTCCGGGTAGAAGTCAGAATGCGAGAATCTGGGATGAGATGGAGGAGTTTATTGAGCAATGTGACGGTCACGCATGTCTCTTTGGAGATTTCAATGCGATTATGTCCTTACAAGAGAAAGTAGGAGGCTCTCAAGAGTTAGGTACACCGAACAGGCAATTCAAGGAGTGGGTTCGGCACGTGGGGTTATTGGATCTTGACTATCAGGGGCCTGCTTACACTTGGCCCAATAAGCAAGGTGGTGCAGCGAATATATCACAACGGTTGGATAGAGCTTTGGCCTCCATTTCTTGGACTATGAGCTATAACGCTTCTGCCGTGTTTCATCTGCCACGCTTTAATAGCGACCACCTGCGGCCTGCCTATTCTGATCCGTACCAAGCCTAAAACTCTCCGTTCTAAACACTCGTTCAGGTGTGAGAGTTGGTGGGGACTAAAAGAGGGGTTCGGGGAGCTGTGCCTTCGAGCAGGAGCTGCTGGAAATTCTGACTGGAATTGCACCAAGAAACAGTTCAAAACTGAAGCTGTTAACAGCTCGCGAGCTAAAATTTCAGTTCAAACTCGTGACGAGCTAGCTCGCGAGCCACGAGCTGGCTCACTGGGTTTGGTTGGACATTATTTTAAGAAGAAAATAAAATTTACAAATCTTTTTAGACTGAGCTGGACTGAGCTGAACCGAGTTTGACATATAAAATACACACAAATTCATACAAATTCACAAATTGATATCTAGCCAAGCTAGCTGGTGAGTGAGCTAGGCCTTAGTTCAGCTCGTTAATTTTGACCTGAGCTGTTAGCGAGACAACTCAGTCCACTATCGAACGAGCTATTACTGATTGAGCCAAATGTGAATCGCGAGCGAGTCACGAGCTATGGGTTTTTTTGACAGCCCTACTTGAAACAACAAGTTTAGGCATTTCATTCATACAAATGCCTCTCAATTCGTGCTTGCTCATTCGTTAGATTTTAATTTTACAGAAAACAAATTTCTTACGTGTTGGACTAAAAACAAGATAGTTCAAATATTTACCTTTTTTTAGACAAATTAAGGCACATTGATAACTTTGATCTTTTTAGTTATGTAATGCATTAATTACATTGGTGTAATGTGTACCAAGACCAGCTTCCTTTTACGGTCGTTGTTTTAATGCGAAGTACACCTCCAGTCCTCCACCCTTCAAAATCAAAGACATGTCAAAATGTCAACATGGATATTTTTATTTCATGTCATGTCATATTGTCATGTCAATAATTTCATGGTGTTTCAATTGACCAAAAAGATCAACTAATTGGGATTCCCTTGTTTTTATTTTTTTTTATTCTCTTGAATATTGATTTAAATACATCAAATTATTCAATTTGAGTAAACAAGTTAAGTCATATCATGTCAGTCCTCTATTGGTATGTCAATTGGTTAACTTCAATTTAAAACCTATATGATTTGAATTTTTATTTGTTTCCCATTTTCCAAGTTATCAAATTGTTCAAATGAGTAATTTAAGAGACTTGCTTAATTATGAGTTTATTTTAAAAAGGAGGTGCTATATTGAGCGCATGTAGCGTAATTTTGAGAACTCAGATTTTTTTTACACTTTAATAACTAATTTATTATTATTCTTTAAATATTTAATAATCTCACATTTTTTTAATTCTATATATTCCTAGATTCATTAATACCAATACACGTTCATGAAAGAAAACAATTAAATTCATTTATTTTTCTAAAAGGAAAGATTGCTGCACAATTTTTTTACATACTAAAATGTTTAATCTTTACACGCTGAATTTTTTTAAGTATACTGCAGAAGACATTGCTGAAATTTAAGCAGAGACAGCAACAAACTTAGACTGCTGAAATTTTTAAAACGAACAACGAACAAAAAAAATCATATTAAAATCTGAATATATCATACAAAATTTATAATCAACGGCAACGAAACTAGCATGAACATAAGTTACAAATTTTGTTCAACAAAAATCCATAAAAATTTATGGTAATTTAGTTGCACTTGATTATAAAATTTGTATGATATATTTAGAATATAATATGACTATTTTTATTGTTGGTCATTTTAAAAATTTCGACAGTCCGAATATGTTGTTGTCTTTACTAATATTTCAGTGTTGTCTTATACAGCATACTTTACAAATTTCAACATTCAATTAAAAATAAAATTCAGCGTGTAAAGATATAAAGTGAATATCAAAGTGTAAACATTTCAGCGTGTAAAACAAATTTGTGCAACAAACTTCCTTTTTAGTATATATAATTTAATTGTTTTCTTTCATACACATTAATGAATCTAAGCATAAATAGAATTAAAAAAATGAGATTATTAAAGATTTAAAGAATAAGGATAAATTGAGTATTGAAGTGTAAAAAATTCTCTCAGCTTTAAAAATTACAATATATGCGCTCAATATAGCGCCACCATTTTTAAAAATAAAATCAATCCAAATACAAAGTAAAACACTTTACAATCACATGTTTGAAAATAATAAAAATTCTACTCCACAAAAAATAATAAAAGTACTCTTCAATTACAAATTTGTTCATCAAAGACGGCCATGAGAAAATATGAAATAAATTTTCCCCGGTTATATTTTAATAACCAATTTACTACATTGTTGCATTTAGTTTACTAGCAGTTGCAAATGTTTATCGTCGATGCGGAACTTGCAGATTAAAATATATTGGAGAAATCAAACAGTGTTTAATTCTTAATGCTAATTCTACCTCCTACTAAGGAAATTCGTCATTTAAATACTTGAGAAGAGAAGAACTCACTTTTGATCTAGCGACAAAGTTACATAATTTACATGTAAGAAATCATAAATTCGAAATTTATAAATTAGAGAAATTTTCTGTAATATATATGAAGAGGGTTCCAATACACCCAAAATTCTATGCTTTTATTTGCACCCAATTCTTTATCTTCATTTTCAAAGTCCGAACAGTTGATCCGAACCGATCAACACAACCTTCATAATAAAATATACTTGGAGGCCAAATTTTATATTTTTTTAGAACTTTTTTGCTATTTTTTAAGATAGGTACAAAATTACTTTATCAGATGTTCCAAAATTTCTTTAAAATAATAATTTTGTACTTATCTTAAAAAATAGTAAAAAAATTTAAAAAATATAAAATTTGGTGTCCAAGTATATTTTATTATGAAGATATTGTTGAGCAGTTTGAATCGACAATTCAGACTTTGAAAATAAAGATAAAGAAAATTGTGAATTGAGTGCAAATAGAAACATAAAATTTTAAGTGTATTAGAATCCTCCTCAATATACATAATGAGTTTTGAGAGTGTACTAGTTACTTTGATTACAATTACAACTTAATTTTTTTTCTTTCTAAATTTACATGAATCCGACTCTGCTACTTTTATTAAATAAAAGCAGGGTTCTGCTTTTACCGTCTCAATCATTCAAAATTTTTTATTCATGTATTTTGATAAAAAAAACTTTTTCATGTACAAATTTCAAAAAATTTGAATGATTGAGATGGCAAAAGCAGACGCTGCTTTTGTTAAATAAAAGCAACAGAGTCGGATTCCACTCTGTCAGTACCTCAGCGGATGGTCAGTGAGCTAGAAACCCAGAAGTCTAGTGTCTATAGAACTCACTAATTAGCGAACAAAATGGACATCTCCAGTAGGATGGCCAGTACCTCAGCAGGGCCCGTGATTTCGACAAATGGTATACGAACACCAGGTTTATCTGAGAAAAACAAACTAAAAACGGAAACCTCTCTGCTTACGGAAACTGACACATGAATGAAGGTCTCACACTATTTTCGCGCCTTTTCTCATTCCAATATGGCCGTATGTAACTTTTCAATATTTCCCTATTAAAATTATTTATTATACCGAAACTTCAGAGGAGAGTTAAAAAAATAATGTAACATGAGAATGATATTAAAGTTAGAGCAAAGTTGTATGAAATACCTATTCTTTCAAGGAGATTCACATCTGCTGCAATCCTAAAAAGGTGAGCAGTAATTCTAAAATCTCTGTCTTTTCAAATCTAACTGTTTAATAATTTCGTGCACGTATCTCAAAGCAGCTGATTTTTTCTTGCATGAATTTCGAAACAATTCAACAGTTGGATTTGAAAAGGCAGGAATTGTAGGTCACTGTTCATGAGTTAAGAATCGCAGTAGATTCGGATCCCTTTCAAGGAGCGTGACAGTAGCGGTGCAAACGGGTCGGATATTATCCGACTGTATTCGGATCAATATCTGGATTTTTCGGATTTGGATAGTTGAATACGAATAATTTGAGAATACAGATATCGAATATGCAGATACATATTAGTATTTAATATGAGAAACAGATACGGATATAGATACGAATAATTATCCGTATCCGCATAAGTTAGTAATTCGGATATCTGTTTTTTGTTACCTATTTTTTCAGCTTTCCTATTTGACTTGAATATTAAAAAAAATTAATAATCTTATCTACAACACGCATGATGGGTCAGAGACTTTAATAGGTACTTATTTATAAGGTTGCATTAATTAATTATGTGCTAAATGAATTTAAAAAAAACTATGTACTAAATAGTCTCTTTCATAATCTTACTAGATTTTATTCAAAATATACAATCCGTACAATTGGTGATTAATTTTACTTAAATAGTATATTATTAATAATTGCATAACATGTTAATTATATATATATATATATATATATTTTAGAAATCTGAATTATATCCGTATCCGCTAATATCTGATCCGTATTCGTAACCGTTTAATATCTGATCCGTAAAATATCCGATTCCGTATCCATATCCGACAAAAAAAATACGGATACGGATATGAATTTACCACTATCCAATACATTTTCACCCCTAACGTGACATCATACATGGTTGCTGTTCAAAGCTACAATGTGCATACAAATTAATCAATCTAAATTTTGCACAACAGATATAAAACTTTTGAATTATTTAGATTTTTTGAATTATTTGAGGTTGTACAAGTGATACACCTAGTTAAAAATTTATATTAACTCATTAGTGTTTCTATATCCATAATACATGAGAATTATACTATAAATTTTATAGAGAATGTACAAAACAAAATTATTTTAAATAAATATTTAAGAATTATTTTAATTGTCAAATTCTACTAAATTACAAAAACATATTTAAACTGACGAGATTATATAGTAATTTGACAGAAAACCAATATACCGACAAGAAATACAAATTTTGATTTATCAGTTCAAAACCTCAATCCTTCATTCCACTTTTTCGTTCAAATACAAAGTTTATTTTACCAGATATTATTCGTACATAAAATTAAATTTAGCATATATAGAGGTACCATATTGCAAATTTACTTTTCCAAAACTGAATTGAAGAGTATTATTAACCTTTCTTATCTGATTTGATGTTTCCATTAATGCCTTATTGCCTTCTATTTCTTCATTTCCCCGTGCCGTCTCGTCTTCTCCTCATTAATTAAAGAGATGGTTCCAATGGAAGACGCCATGGAAACTCTCCTTGCGGAGCTCGTTGAACCTCTCCTCCCCGTAAAAATGGATCATAATCATAAACCTTCCATCTCTCAGCAAGAAGATGTAGCAAAACAGGTATGATCTAGTCGAGCTTTTTGTTCAATGAATCCACTTTTTTTGTTTCTGGGTCTAGGGAAAAGTCTACCTTTTTTTTTTTTTCTTTTTCTTTTTCTCTTTTCCTCAAAATTCTATTAAATAAGTTAGAGATTTTTTTTTGGGTTCTTTTGCTCGTTTATCCTAGAAACTTGTGTTGTCAAACGAAAAGTTGGTCCCATTTCGAAAAAAGTTCTTATATAGAATGTAGTTGAAATTATATCAAAAGAAGGTTGTGAAGAGCGCAGGGCTGTGAGGTTTTATAAAGAAAAAAAAAAAAATATAAACTCGGTTTCTGACTTTATTTTAAATTTTTACAGCTGCTGTTTCTGTTTCTGTTTAATATTCTTCAGGGAATTGAATCTTTAAACTGTAGAAAAGCCAAGTTTTACTTGGTGCAAAGATACTCACCTCAAAACAAAACAAAAAATAAACTGGAAAAAAAAAGAGATTATCAATCTGTGTTGAAAGTTTTATGTTTGCGCATTTCTGAGAACAAAAAGTTAAGGTGTTGCTTGTATGAGCAAATTTGATTCTCAGGGCTTGTAAAAAAAGGTTAGGATTGATTGTAAAGACTAGAAATCTCACTGTACACTATGCTAAGTTACCACATTGGCTTTAATTGAGTTTTCTTTCTGTGCCTTTTCCAAATTTACACCAGTTGTCAGAGAAAATTTCTTCTCTTATCTATGGTATAACATTGATGCATTGCATGCCTGGTCAAAATAGCCTACAAAACCATGCCTGGAATTCTAATCACATGTTGCGACAGCTGTGTGTGACCTCCATGTGGCCACAGATATCCAGAAACTTAATTGGAGGTGATCAGATTTCCAGATGTAGTGCTGTCAATATACATCATGTTCGTTTGAAAAAGAGAGAAAGACAAGACAAGTGAATAGTTCTGTTATTGAGCAGTTATATAACATTCTGGCAATTGGAATTCAATTTTTTAATCTACAATTGCAGATGCATGCGGTTGTACTTCTTTACAATTACTACCACCGGAAGCAGTGGCCGCAATTAGAGTTCCTCTCCTTAGAAACCTTATGCAAGGTTGCTGTTATTAAAAACGAACCCCTACTAGCTTACCTCGAAAGAACCAGGCTGCCTTCAGAAAATCTCTCTCTGGTGGAGAAATCCATCACGCGTGCATGCAACATATCAAAGGCATTGTGGGACCATGACGCAAGAACGATCGAGACGTGGCCGGTTGAGAAAGTGGCGGTGTTTTTGGCCGATGCTAAGAGAGAGAAATGCTTTCTTGAGAGAGACTCCTTTATCAAGGGGGTGTTTTCACTTGTGGAGATAGAGGTAGAGGGACAGAAGGCTGAGGATTTGCTTGAAGACTTCACACTTTCAAAGGTTGAAAGTCGGACTGGTACGCAAAAATTTATGGTATATACTGTAAGATCTATGTACCAGCTGGTCAATTCATAGAAAAATTTACAAATTGTTGTTTTGGTTGTGTAACTTAGGTATCAACCGGGCAAATTTGTGCACTTGGTACAGTCGTCAGTCGTACTCCCTTGGCAAAGAAAAGTCAAGGGCAATGGTATATTTGATGACATGCTCAAAACTGCCAGCTGGCAATGAGTTTGTAGAGATCCCAATAAAAGACCTACTTAAAAAGTAGGGATCAAAATCTACTCCTTTTAATTATTTATTATTTTTTTAATTTCTACTTTATTGTATTTGGTTTATAGTATATTGTGTACCTAAGTTCAAGCTCTACTTCTTCTTTGTTTGTTTTCAAAATTTAACTGTATTTAAATAACATGCTTGGTGCAGTTTGAAAGGTCCAGTTATTACAAGTGGTTCAATACATGAACAAATGACAGTTGTTCGATTCTTTCTCTTGTTGCCTTATACCGACATCATTTCTGACTGGCTAAGGTACATGTTATTACTAGCATTGAGCTAGATTTTGACCTAAATCAGAGTACATTTAATTGTTCCTTTAGGTGTGGTAGGAGAATTGAGATTCAGTGGACGCAAATGTCCATCTATACCTTAATTCAGTGGACGCAATTGGGAATTATTTTGGTTAAATGTGAAGTAGGTTATACGCAGTACCTTCTATTTTCTGTGTATTTGATAGTTGAAGATATTATATTAGTTGAAGATATATAATTATAGTTTATCTTACGTTAGCTTGTACCAATGATATTATTTATATTTTAGAATAATTAATAGTTGAGGATATATAAATTTGTTGTTTTATCTTTCTTTCTTTTCTCAGTAAATCGACATCAGAGCTAGAAAAGGAGCTTGAAAAGAGAGAAAGAAAACCAACAAAGTCAAACAAAGTTCAAATAAAAGGGGAACTATTTGACGGATCTCTGAGGGAAAAGGGCAAATATGGAAACGACAATCCTGACAGAAAAAGAGAGCACAACCCCTCTTTGCCTTCTAACAACTCTTCTGCAAAGCATGTGACATCTTTTGCGCAGCCTTCAATCAATTGCTCTCTAAAGAATGTCACATCTATTTCCGATCTGAAACCAGTAATGTTAGGAGTGGGAGTCGGTAATAACAGTAGAGAGCCTGGTACTGCAAAAGACATTACCAAAGATGCTAAAAAAGAGAATGGTAACATAAGCAAGGTATGTTTGTGTTAGGATTAGATTGAATCTGGTATGTCGATACTGGTATCTGGATTTTACCAGTTCAGGTACCTGGTGTATCCCTGTATGGTACCATAAGTGTTGAACTGTAGCCGATCTGAACCAAAGGTAGTACATAAAAAAACGACCAATAGAATAATAGTATGTCAAAAAAAGGTACTTACAAGAAAGAAACTATACCCTAAAGCTTGCTTTGGACCTGATCATGCAAATAACATACAAAAACTGTCACATAAGTCGGGATCACATGCTTTAGTTTATATTTATGATATTTATGAGAACTTATCCCTTTTGTAACCCCATTTTGTTTCTTTTTCTTCCTTTTCAGGAACAAATGGAAGTAAACTCAAAGCCATTCACTCCTCTAAAAAGGGCAATCATTGAAAACTATGTTAAGCAAGGTATATATAATATTCTTCTACCAGTGTTTGCAAGAAATATGACAATAATCAAATGTCCTAAAACAATTGCCTTATTGCAGAGATAATTCCATTTGTGCTGAAAGATATTCCATCTTGCGTATCTCGTCTGATGAATATAAGGGATGATTTGGTTAGTGAATTTATTTTACACATTTGTATATATTCTACCTTGTAATCTGTGTTATTATCCATTCGGTTTCAATATTTTAAGTTTATATTTTCTTTGATTTTTTTTTTTTTTTGTATTGCAGTCTGAAGATCAGCGAAAGCTTGAAGATAAGGTTGCTCTGTGTGAGATGGACATTGAGACCATTAGATGTGGTACTTCTAAAATTTTCACCTTTTCCCTTTGTATTATATACACAAAATTTCTCACTCTTATGTTAAAATCGACAAGCACTTTACAGTCGATCAAAAATTACAGTGTCGGTTATTAATGTACCATGCCAGTCAAGTCTGGTACATGATGATGACCTCTTTTTTTTTTTTTTTTTTTTTTGCTTACACTTTTCTTCTTTTCCAATTATATAAAGAACAGTCTGTTATTTATAATGTACCATAATCTCCCAGTTTTGTTATTTATTTTTCTTTATATTTGTAGAAGAAAAGATGACACCAGAAGTGGAGAAAATAGTAGAAAGGTGGGAAAAATCAATTTTGAGTGAAGGCCAGCTTGATGCCTCTGATGGATGTCTAAATCCAAACAAAAAGAAGAAATTCAAGTGCAGGAGTTCATGCCAGGTATTTCATTTGGTGAATCTATTGGTATTTTTGAAAATTGTAATTTTCATGAATATACATGTAAATCATATAAAATATGCTAAAACTAATACATGTACTTGTATTTTTTCTGTTTGTGTCAAAGAGATGCCAAAACACCCTCTTTACCGCAGCCAAATTCTCTCTCGCTGTTGCTTTCATCTTAGTTTAATATTACATAATTCCATGATTTTTCTTATGTATATTGCTATGGCAAAGAGGTTGACTTGTCACTTATATTAAATTGTAACAGCTACTGGACGACTTCTGTAGGGATAACGAACTGGCACTACCAAGATACCACGTGCATCCGATATCCAATGGTAAGATCAAAAGAACCCTATTTAGTACTGAAAAAATTAGTTCTCATTTAAGATCAAATGAACAACTCTGCTGGACATTTCATGCTGTAAGCATTTGTTTTTTTTTTATTGGTCTTAAATGAGCCCGGTACCAAGGGACTATACAGTAAAGGAATATAGGATGATTTTTGTCTTGTCATTGTCAGTGCTTGCTTATGTAATTATGAGTTTTAATTTTAAAATTTGTTTACTGTAGGATTATACATGGCAAGTGCAACAATTAAAAGCAAGGGTGTTGATTGCATGGCTGAGATCGACACCGGGAAGAATCCTCATGAGGCGAGGGAACATGCAGCATCATTTTTGATGAAGAAATTGAATGAAATGGAGGAAGATTAGGTTTTATTCCTTGATGCCAATGTTTAGGATGTCTCATTAGATGTATTTACTGGTAGTCTGGTACCATGTCGGCATTAATTGCGACAAGGGTCAAAAACATTATGAAGTCCTCTGTTTTTGTATGTTTTTGTATCATGGAAAGTCCTAAACAAATATCAACATTAACACATTAGTGTTGGTGAACTGAACTGATTAATTTTAAACCGAAAAATCGAACCATTTAATTCAAACATTTTCGATTTGGCTGAAAACAATTAAACTGAACCCAATGAACTCCCCCAAACACGTGAGTTTCACAAAATCTGCAAACAAAAGATATGAACTGAATAGGGTAAATTATTATCTGCTTATTACAAGGCCTCCCTTGCCAAATACTGGTACCTACTTGTTCCATTTCCTTGATATGATCATGCGCCTTTCTCTGCTAGATAAATATATTAGTGGTAGGTAGGAACAGGTTTGCATCCAAATCTGAACACGAAAATAATTATAGATCTTATTATAATTATATCATCGAATTAAATTATTGATCGTAAAATTGTTTTCTTTGAAAAGAATCCGGTACTGTTTAATCCTTTAGTTTTTGTGGAAGATTGAAAGATGAAAGATCTCACGCCTATATCATAATGATCTTTTATCAACAAAGTATTTAGTATAGTTCTAATAATGGGTAATAGAATCATAACATTTTTTTTTTCTCTTTTTGTAAGCACATGGCTGCAGATGACGAATATTACTGATTAATTTAACCAAACAAAAAATGAAGGGTTCAGATGGTCCAAGATGGAATCTGTAATACTCTTTTAAAAACATTAAGAGTACTTGAAAATTTATTACCAAAAAGGGGCATCGATCGGAATAAAAACAAAATAATGAATAACAAAACATCACTTGAAAATATATTATTTTAAACACAAGTTTATATTTCTCTTTTATTGTAAAAATAGGAAATACCATGAAATTACCAAGATTTAAAATAAACATATTTACAACTTGCGATATAAAAGTCATTTCTAGAAAAATGGTATAGCAGAGAGACAAAAGTAATGACTATTGCGAATAACATAGCTATAGAGAAAGCTATCATACATAGTGTTTTTTTTTCTTTTCAAAATTTATATTATATATTTCTACTAATTATTAACATGATCAATATTGGAGAATTGGACTAACAACTAAATAACTACTAATATAAGTCTACTTTTTTCAATCATGCAAATAAAAAGAAAAAAAAATGATCTACAAGATAACATTATTTAATAGTTCTATTACAGATTATAATAGACGAAAAGCAATTAATTAAGTTAGTATACTTATATGAACACTTTATATATTGTAATAATCAAAATCAGTTTTCAATGAAACGAACAACAATAATTTACAAGTGAATAGACGAAGAGCAAGCAAAATGAATAATTAATATTTGAATATTTTTCTGATATAAAATGAGAGACTAAATCACACATATGAACAGAAGTACATAGTTCGGTTTAGCATACTTATTATTACAAACCATGTAGCATTATAAATAGGAACAGAAAGATAGAATTCCATGTAAATCGCAAAAAAAAAAAAACCATATAGCATAGTGGTAGCAATAGTGCATAGCGGTAATAGTGGTCGGCTATTACAGCTATAGCGTCCGTAGTTGAATTAGCGCATTTTTATCTCATAACTTAGTTTTTATGGTCTAAAAAAACTATAGTGCATCTATAACTAGCTATTTAGAATATTGATGTGTACATCCAAGATTCAACTCAAAAGAGGAGTGCTCTACCATTTAAGATAGAGGTGTAGAATCAAATAATAAATTTGGTAGTTGGTAGAAATAACCAGGAATTAGGGGGGGGGGGCAATATCTCAGCTATTGAAGATCTTCAATCAACATGAGAGGGATGGAATTTCATCCGTTGGATCAACACACTGGAGAGTGGACTTTGCTAATTGCTACGCCGTTCGGTTTGATAAAAAAAACATTAAGCAGGTCTTTGTTTCATTTTTTTTTTTTTCCAAAAGGTGTTTCCGTTCGGCGTAGCAAACTCTACTCTCCAGTGTATTGATCCAACGGACGAGATTCCATCCCTCTCCTCCAGTGTAAGCCACGTGTCACACAGCTACGCCTACTTGTGCGAGCACGGATGCGCCTGTGACGATTTTCGGTATAAACTTTATGGTGCACCTTTTTAACACAAGATACAAACTCATTTGACCCTTTTTGTATAAACAATCTGGGCCCTGATTTATTCATGATTCACTTCTAATTAAGTCCGCATGTCCGAATCTCAAAGTCACTTATAATCCATGAGCCTAGAATAAAAAAGCGAAGGAACTCTGTTTCATTTTTTTATTTAATTTAAATTTCATGGTATTGGAACTAAGTAAATTTTGGATTTTACAGTCACCATGAAAGCATTAATTGGCAATTTGTTGACGACAATAGCTCGTCATTAATTCTGACATCAATTGTGACAAGTCTATAGTTTAAAAAAAATTACAGAATTCAAAGATAGAATTGACAACAAATTACAAAAGAATATATAAGTAAATTAAACTATACACATCCATCGAATGAAAAAAAAAAAGTAATAAAAGAGCAGCTTTATGCACACCATAATTAAGATATACAATTAGCACTAAAAGAAAGAAAAAAAAATGATCAATTGCCAATAAAACAATGACCGATACCAACCGAATTGAGCTTGAATTTTGGGAACAAGCTAGTTGGAGCTTCATGAAGTGTCTACCCTGTCTGATGTAGAGAAGCACTATGACTTACCACTGGCAAAGGCAGCAGAGAAGCTGGGTATTGGGAGGAGTATCCTGAAGAAAAAATGCAGAGAATTTGGTTTTTCAAGGTGGCCATACTGGAAAATCAATTCAATTAATAAACTCATTACTGTAGTCGAGATAAACTACAAATTAGCACCAGACTCTGCAAAAAACACAGGAATTTTCATCAGAAACACAAATAAGCACCACAAGTTCTGCTGTCGCAGAATAAAACATGTGAACCACGTGCAGGATATATTTGCACAATCACAAGAGTACACTACAACCACATTCATAGCAAATATTAGTAAACATAATGCATAAAACTTACCTCAATCTCATTTCCTAGACCATCCATGCTGAAGCTTGAGGATGCTACACTTCGCGAAATATGTCATTAATTCTAGGTCATAAACGAGAACAATGTTTTTGCCGACTGTCTGTAGGAAAAAGGAAAAGTAGCTTATTTAGTATATGAGTATTCATTTACTCTACTGGAGGACTCTTGGAATTAACACAAGCAATTATACATTTCTGTTTCTATCAATAACACAAGCAATTATTTATTAGCTATTATGTATGCATTATACTATTATTAACCACGAGATAATACATGTATGATGTATTCAGTAATTCACAGCAATCGTAAGTATGGATTATCAAAAGATATGTATTTCTTTATTTTTATATTTGTATACATGAACAATCTACAAATGTGCATTCTTCATAATACACTTTGGAATGACTAAAATGAAACCATTCAAGATGATTGAATGGTATATCCAAAGACAAGTAATATTCAGTAGAACATAATATTCATATAAACCTATTGGTCTTTAGTTTCTCAATTTATCTTTCCTCAGAAGGCAATCTGACAAGAACAGAAGTGTTTTCCGCTTTTCGCTCACAGACATGCACAACTCGAGTCCAGGGAAGTGTAAAATAATTAGCAGCAAGCCAAAAAAGGATTCTAACTTTTGAACTTCTTTTAAAAAAAAATACTGAAACATAAAAACAAGTTTGAAAATATATTAAGAAAGAAAACAGCAATTTGGCTACACTAAGTTAAAGTTGCTAAAATGTAAATAGTTCTGTGATGTATTTCTTTAAAATGATCACGCAAACAATATTTACGAGATACACAGCAGAAGCTACAATAATATGTCGATTATGTGAAATTGAATAGATATTCCATAATATTGAATCTTTAGATCCTTTCATCCGATTTCTAAATTTCTTAACGGAATACGGTGAACCACTATCTATTATTTGACTGCATTCCAATGCAAATTCCTTATGAAAAGCATGGTAATGATTACGAATTAGATAAGAAAATAATGGAACTGTACAGAATAATTAAATGGAATGAAAAATGTTTTTTCAAAGGACCATAATATTTCATATTTGTGGATGATTAATCTTAGCACCAAATTAGTTTGGCTTTTAAAACTGACACTAAGTTTTGCAAAAAGTATTAGCGCTATATGGTTATGTACTTATATTAGACAAAAGAATAAGACAATAGTAAAGTAATTTTTTACATTAATTTCCTTTCATGTCATCACAAACATAATATTCTTGGGATTCTAAATGTACAGGAAGTTTGCCAAACAAAAACCATAAAAAAAATTATTGACTCGGGTTATGGATGTGTAGTCATGAATCCAATTATGTATGCAAGTACTCACAAAAAAAAAATACAGTATGACCTTTTCATGTAAGCACTCAAAGTTATGAGGATACTTTGTATAAAATTGCATCCATGTCTGTGCAAGTATGAACAAGACAAGTCTAATAGACAAAATTAAGCTTATCTCTAAGAAACTAATTGGGAATACATATACGGGCACAGACACACATGTAATTCTCATTTTCAAAGCCAAGTTATTTACCTAAGATATTTGTACTATGAGCAACAATCAGAACAATTGCAAGCTAAAGTCTATTCAATTTCAGTAATTGTGCCAAATGCAGAACACCATAATTATAAGGATGCAAAACCATGAAAAGTTATAAGGATACAAACCTCTTTGTGCAATTGTAGTCTTCTTTTTGACGACGGATATGAAATTGGAACGCTCCTTATAAAGTTTTGGTAAATTTTTAATGGCAGCAAGAATTAACGAGAGAGAGGCTAGTAAAAAGAGGCAGAAAATACAGAGGCAACTTAAAAGGATGTTGAACCTAGCTAGGGTTTAGGAAAAATCACAAAAGTTAGGGTTTTGTACAGGTCTATTTAAATGACTGAGCCCAACAATTTTCGTTGCAAAGCCCAAAATGTTTAAAAAAAGAATAAGTTACTTGCGTTTCCATTTTGCATATAACCCCAAAAAGAGAAGAGAAAGGAGTTAGTGGGCTTTCTCTGCTGGGCAAAGCGAAGATAGAGAGAGAGAGAGGCGAACAGCTCACTGACAGGAGGAGCCAGCGCTGTCAGTTTTAATGAGCGGGGCCGCCTGGTAGGACTGATGGGTGGGGACCCGAGTAAAAGCGTAGAGAAGATCAGAAGAGTGGCACTGTGGCATAGAGAAAGTAACTTCCGGGTTTGGACCGGATCAATCTCTCTACTTGACCGCATTAGGTTGATTAAAGTTGAAGCAAAAGATTGTCAGCCTATTTGAAATATAAGGAGCTCATTTTAATGTTTGTATAAACTTGAATAAACGGTTCGGATTTAATCTAACTCTTTCTGATATCGAACTTGGGTTAGGACCCGCATTGTAGGGGCCCACCACTCTAATCTACGGTGTTTGAACTCTCCACTAGAGGTGTTATCAAGTCGGGTAGAATCTGGATACAATTATATTTGAATCTGTACTATAAAAGTGTTCAAATTCGATTTCAATCTATATAATTATTAGTTTCAAATTAAATTGGGTGCAGATTCGGATACTGCATCTAATAGTAGATAATTCAAATCTAGTATTTTTGTTCCGGCTAGATATGTAACCATAACTTGTTTGTGAATTATCGGATCTAGTTCGGATCTCGAGCAAACACATGTCACAACTTATAAGCATTTGAGAAATCCTCTACTCTTAAATATAATTTATGAAAAGTAAAATATTGAAAAAGAAATATTGAAAAGGGTGATTTTCTTTTTTATATGTTTCCAAAAAATAAAAAATGGAATATCAATTCGTTTCGATCAGCGGATGTAAGAAATAAACTATTAACAAAGAGAGAGAAATGAATACAACAATCCAATTAGCCAAAGCTTCTAAGCCAGGTTATGACAAGCGAAATTAAGCTTGTAAGCAACTTCGGATGTGACGCATGAATTCTTTAGAAAGAGTTGACTACAGCTAGATTGTTTCTTGTTCTACATGTGCAGAATAAATGGAGAGGCAATTTAACTTCTGATGCCATATCAGAGAGGAGCAAGAAAGATGCAATATCGGAGAGGGCGAGACAAAACCACTAATATTAAGGCAACATAACAAATGGAGAAGGACGACAGTGTTGCATCAGAGAGGGACGAGCGCAGGGAGAAAATAATTTGGTGGGAGAGTGGAGCGTTTGGCAGGCATAAGACAGAGAGAGTATCGAAGAGAAAGAATGAAAAAGGGAAGAGTAAAGAATATAATAGTCAAATATCATTATTTAATTAGTTTTAGATATATTTAATATATTGTAAAGTTATAATGGGTAAATATGTGAGTTTTTACTATTTTAAATGATAAATATGATATTATAAATTTTTGAGAAGAAATACATAATATTGAAGTTTTTTAGAGGATACATGAAATTCTCTAAAAGAAAAGGTGAAAGAATGATTTTGCAGGATGATATCTGATGTTAAATTTACTTTTTAGTGAAAGAATATAATAGTTAAAATGAAGAAAATAAGATAAAACAAATGATCTTCAATTTTAATGGAAAATAGAATATTGTGATATGGTTATTGGAAAATTAAAATTTTTAAGGTTTTGATGTAGATGCCATGAGAAATTATGTTTGGTAGATTTCTAATGAAGATGTGAATTTGGTCAAAGGACACCTGAGGTTCCTGTCCTTAATTTTATCATTTGTCTAGATTACAAAATGTTTGGTTCAGTTCAATACTTGTCTGAACTATCACTACATCCCCACTATTATCTCTCTTCCAAATCCAACATTTTAGAACAGTGTTATAAATCCATTACCTTACCATTTTCATCCTTCTTGCACAATCAATGTGTACATAACAATCCTATAAAAAACACTACATTTAAGTACACATCCCAGCTTAGAAATTTTGTCCAAATCCAATGCCTTATCAATTTCACAGTTGTTGCACAGGTCAACACATTTTGAGAAGATACATGCCTTTTGGAATGCTTAAAAAATGATAAATTAAGACAGAAGAACTAGAATATTCTTAGAAGCATTCTACTTACTATTGTTGGATTGGAGACTCCCCAATTCTACCCTTCTAGCACACAGGACAAATGGAATTAAATTTAAACTATATTCTCTGAATTCAGGATAAATATACTTGACCATTATTTGCAACATTTGTTCACTTTATACTAAGAGTTTGAGAAAGATGCCAAAATGATCCTAATAATTATGAATTTTCTCAAAAGGGAAAATTCTTGTTTGTTTAACAAATGAAACTTCATTCTGTTTATTTGAATAATTTACACTGTATTTCTTCAGCTAAAATTTTGAATAATCTGTGATTGAATGCAATGTACACATTTGTAAATTGTAATATCTCTCTGTTGGCTTTAAATTAGATCTTCAATTATCTAATGTTTATAGAACATTTGACAAAAGATCTTTTCCATTTGATTTCCACTCCATCCAATAAGCTTAAACATAGATATTAAATTATAAAATGGTACTTTGCACAATTTTGAAAAGGATGAAATTAAGTTTAAAAACTAAATAAATGCAGTTTTAATTAAGAAAAAAAATGAAAATTGTACCAGCAGCTATATATCCTACATGACCTGATATGCATTCCAGATCTTTAATATATGTTTTATATTGTTAATATTATAAAATGATGTTTGTGTTCTGCTGTTTTGTTTGATTGGTAAACATTGTTTAAATCACAGTGTAATCCAAATTTATAGTTGGACCAAAATGTCACCTTATTCTGATCTGGTCATACTGTTAGGGTATGGAACTATGACAGTTCTTACATTTTCTATTTACATGTGTATCTCTTATTCTTCCTTCCTTAATACCAATGGTTCAAGTATTTTTCTTTGCGTGCAAATACGGTTTCATGATTTGAAGGAATTGAGCAATGAGTTATATTAATCCTGAAACATTCTTTAATTAGAGATTTTAATATGCAATCTTAAATCATGTTAGCAAAGTTTGGTATACAGATTAATACACCCTGAATTTGTAGTTTGATGAGAGGTTCTGAGTTTCAAGTAGCTTCAGGTAATAACTACACACTCATATTCGAAGTCTCAAGCTACATTCAGCTTGAATTAGAACTATAATAGCTGGTTTTGGTTAAACTTGAAGGAGCTTCTTTTTTATGAAGACAAATAATGAATGCTCCCCTAATTTGAACCTGGGCCTTAAACCAACTGGGCTGATTTTTCAGAAATTATAAAAATGGATATTCTGCTTGAGCGAAACAACAAAAATTTAAGAAGCTAGTTAGCTTATTTCAATTTGAGAATTGAAAGAGAATACTTGATAGACGAAATGATAATACAAAGAAAAATTCTTAGCAGAACAATAAATAATTATAAAAAGATAAGCATCTCTAATTACTAATTAACTCATTATGAGATCCACCTATAATATTTTTGAGCTAAGAATCTATGCTAATAAATCGTGAATTTGCTAATAAACTATTTTTAATCATTAAATTTTAAAGGATGAAAGAAAACTCAAGAGAAGCCAGCGGAAGTAGAGATCCAAAAATTCATAAATTTGAGATGAATTAAAAAAAAAATTGGGAGGGGCCCTCTGCATTTATATAATATAATTATCGTACAAAATTTGAATAACAAATTTAAATAACGCATGGACAAAATGTTTTCTTAATATTTTCTAAAACAAATAAGATACTTTTATTTCATATCAGTTCTGTTAATTATATTTTTGCCACATATATCTTAAATAGTTTTCACATAATTTTCAAATTCAATCGTTATGTCAAGTGGCAGGCACCCCAACTAAATAGTCGGAAGCAAAAATAGCAAGTTATGGATGTCCAAGATTCCTACAGCTTTGATGTGCCTAAAGAGCTATACGATGTGGCAGCCCATGTTTTATGTGACTCTAATGCAATTCTCAATTTTTTTTGGATCAATCTCACAAAGTTCAGTATCCACGTCCTCTTGTGCGGTCGGTTGATTATTTAGCGAATTGATATAGTAATGAAGCTCAGAAGTAAACTGCAAAGTTTTGTAGACATATTTATATATTAATATATTCTAAAATAATAATTAGTTAACTACAAATGAATATTAACTTAGAACTTTCAAATATAATTAATAAGTTAGTTTTGAATACCTTATATATTATTTAGTTTTTCTCTAATATCTCAATTAGGGCTGTAAATGAGCTGATTCGGGCCGAGCTGGGCCTTAGCTCAGCTCGTTAATTCTAGACCGAGCTATTAGCGAGCTAGCTCGTTAACAGCTCGTGAGCTAAAATCTCAGCTCAAACTCGCGACGAGCCAGCTCACGAGCTACGGGCTGGCTCACTGGGTTTGGTTGGACCTTGTTTTAAGAAGAAAATAAATTTTACAAACCTTTTTGGACCGAGCTGGACTGAGCTGGACTGAGCTGAATCGAGCTGGACCAAGCTTGACAGTATAAAATACACACAAATTCATACAAATTCACAAATTGATGCCTAACCGAGTGAGGCCCCAGCTCAAACTCGTTAATTTTGGTTCGAACTGTTAGCGAGCCAGCTCGTTAACAGCTCGGTCCACTATCGAACGAGCTGTTACCGATCGAGCCAGATGTGAGTCACGAGCGAGCCACGAGCTACGAGCTTTTTTGACAGGTCTGATTCTCAATTAACTGAGAAATGTTTAAAATCCATATTTTATTATTCTTTTTTCTACTTAATTTTTGTTTTTGTAAATGAAATTAGATGAACATATAAAAGATTTTTCAATTTATAAATGAAATATAGTCATGCTTTGTACATGATATTTTTTTTTTTGTTAATCACACAAAACACAATAAGTATATTTAAGTCATTCAAATAGCATTGGCAACTGTGTTTTTTTATTATTCAATGCAATTGGTATTTCAAATAGTCGTACTTGGGTATAGCAGCTATCTCAAAATTTAGTATTGAAAAAATATAATGTTCCCTGCGAAGGTTTTGATATATTTGAGATATAAATATCACAAATCAAGTTACAATAAATTTTATTGAAATTTTGATACAAATTTTTTATTGAAAAATTGCAATTTTGATATAAATATCACAAATCAAGTTACAAACGTCTAAATATTATTATGACATGTGTTGTTGTGGATCCATGTACGTTGGTCATGAAATGTTATAGTGTGAGAATTTATTTTGACTGTATGACGGTAAATTGGAATAATTAAAAAATTTAAATCGCGTATTAATAAATGACAAAACATTAATCAAATTTCAATACATTTTATATTCATGGTTTTTATGACATGTCATGTCTAAATTATTAGAATTCAAAATTTTGAATTTCATTTGTCAAAATTATCAATATAACAGACATGAATTTTTATTTAAAATACTTACAAATATGAGATTAATTATTTTAATTTTTATAAATAACAACACAAGTCAACGCCAAATTACAAACATTAAACGGATGATAAAAAATTATCTTCCCTAATTATCTTTATGTTAAGCACGTCCAATTCATCAACCTTTTTGTATGAATGAGATTAATTCTCTTCCCTAATTATCTTTATGTGCTCTCAACATAATAATTTGAGCAATTGTTCGAATACAATGTATGTATTTATTTCGTTTAACAGAATTAGATGGATTTTAAGTTTTTTTGAGAGGCTTGTTAATTGTTTTTTCTTCGATGCATAACAGTGATCGGACGATTTGAGGGGCGTAGCTAGGACTTTTATCAGGATACGTAAATTTTTTTTGGTTAATTTATTATTATTATTTTATTGAAATATTGTTATTATTTTTCATTTGAAACGGAATCGGTAAAATCCCGAAATTTTTATAAATATACAAAATCAAAAATTAATTTAACAATCTATACATTTTTTTAACAGAATTCGAAAACTGTCTATACCGATGACAGAATAATCGGTTACAGAGTCCAAAACCGATGACCTGCTCATCGATTTCAGAAAGCTTGAACCAATGACATTTCCATCGGTTTTAGTCCAGCACGGTTTTTGATGCTTTCTGCACACTTTTTGAAACAACGAACGACTCAGATTAAACCACTGTTTGTAATCATTACACCCAATTTCTCAAATTTGAAACCGATGACGTATCCATCAGTTTTGAATTAAAATAATTTTTCATTTTTTTTATTTAATTAGAAAATGTTATAATTTATTTATTTTTTTATTAAAATATTAGAAATATTTTTATATATTTTTTAAAATTAGATAGAATACCATACAATTTGATTTATTAGAAAGACTTAAACAAATAACCCAGATCAATATTTTTCAGATCAGATTTTTCATGACTGTAAAAAAAATTAAAATATTTCTTTTGGTGTTATTAGAAAAAAAATAAAAATGCTTTGAATCTGAATTATTAATCCCGGTTCAAAAGTCACTTCTAGGTAAATACAGAAAATATTATGGTCTTTCTATTTTTGAAAAAATAAAAAATTTCAAAAGTTTAATGATTACATGTAACATGAAAAGTTTTTGAAATTTTTTATTTTTTTCAAAAATAGAAAGACCATAATATTTTCTGTATTTATCTAGAAGTGACTTTTGAACCGAGATCAATAATTCAGATTCAAAGTATTTTTATTTTTTTCTAATAACACACAAAGAAATATTTTAATTTTTCTTACAGCCATGAAAAATCCAATTTGAAAAATATTGATCCGGGTTATTTGTTTTAAGTCTTTCTAATAAATCAAATTATATGGTATTCTATCTAATTTTAAAAAATATATAAAAATATTTCTAATATTTTAATAACAAAATAAAAAAATTATAACATTTTCTAATTAAATTAAAAAAAATGAAAATTTTAATTCAAAACCGATGGATATGTCATCGGTTTTAAATTTGAGAAATTGGGTGTAATGATTACAAACAGTATTTTAATCTGAGTCGTTCGTTGTTTCAAAAAATGTGCAGAAAGCATCAAAAACCGTGCTGAACTAAAACCGATGGAAATGTCATCGATTCAAGCTTTCTGAAACCGATGAGCAGGTCATCGGTTTTGGACTCTGTAACCGATTGTTTTGTCATCGGTATAGACAGTTTTCGAATTCTTAAATTAATTTTTGATTTTGTATATTTATAAAAATTTCGGGTAAAATCAGTAAGAATTGGTCGAATCAGATCGGTGCCTCGAACTTTTTTTTGCAAAATTAAATTAAGATAAAAATTAATATAAAGCATGGAAGTATAAGTAGCATAACATAGTTATCCTTCTTTTAAATTCAAGCCATTTTTATGAATAGTTGAATCTCCAAAAATGGTTTAATGCTTATATTAAAGTTGGACTCATTACTTTGTCAAAAAAATTGGTCCATTTTTTTGAGAAAAAAAATAACATGTTCATGGTAGTACCACTGTCAGATTCTTCTTCCTGTTCTCTTTTATTCTTTTCTTCAAAACGAAAAACTCCGTCATATTTGCAACGGAGATAGGAGTAGGTCCGATGGACATCGGACCGTACGATTAGCATCAAAATTTGTGCGTACGAAAATTGAAACAAATTTGCACGAATTTTAATATACTTAGCACGGATCTTGATGCGATCGAATGATCATTTCACACCATCGAACCAAAGTAGGTCTGATAGGCATCGGACCTACTCTGAATTCAACGACTTGACCGACTATTGCTCAGTCAGGCCTAGGTGAAACTCAAATCAATTAATTTGACTTAGAACTGGGTATTCCATGTATATTAGATCGAATTCAATATGGTCACGATCCGCATTGGAGTTCATGTAGAAAATTAAAATTATAAACTGCCTCATAAATCTAAACCGGATGTATGAATCTCGACATGGATTGAACAATCCAGACCAGATATCAGACCAAAGTTTGCTAAAATTTGTGCGTAAAAAATTATAGTTATAAACCGACACACTAATCTAAACTAGACATGCGAATCTCGACACGAATCAAATGATCCATACCAGACATCGGTCACAAAGCAGTAGATAAAAAACTTGCCCATTGAAGAAGATGCAATCTGCTTCATTTTTTCAGTTTATTTCAAAGAAAAATTATAAAAGAAAAATAAATAAATAAACAATTCAGTAACTAACATACATAACTAGACCTTAATGCCCTAGTATGAAACACTAATAGTAAACAAATGTTTCAAGGTTACAGCTTCATTGCAACACGATTAATTTAGATTAAACAATCGGTAACCTAGCACAACGATACTAGGAGCTTATAATTCACAATTTCTTGACAACATGCTCTTTCGCTAGTAGCCATGGTTAGGATCCTCCCATTGGGGTAGGGTTTGAACACATCATTTATGATAGTGCATATGTGACAATTTGGGTTAGAGCTACACAGATTTGTGGACCCGTCAAGGCCAAGCGGACATGCTAGAGTGGTGCAATGGAACCTATATATCAAATTTTTAATATTAGTCCCTTATAAGATGTGAATTTTTTTTTTCTATGACTCCTCACTTTGCTTGGTCTAAGGAATATTTTGAAGGGCTAGTAAATTATATTAGATAAATTACTAGAGTAATTAGTTATAAAATTGTAATAAACAGAGAAGAGAATGCAAGAATTTATTTTTATTTCTTGATTGTTTTTTCAGTAAAGTGTTTACCTCTTTATATAGGGAAGAATTACAACAGCTAACTATCCTCTTAACAACTAATCAGTTATACGGCTACAGTCTTTCTAATAACATTTAGCTAACTAACAGTCTTTCTAATAACATTTAGCTAACTAATCTTTGACTTGTAACTAATCATTGACTAAGCTAGCTTTGTTCTCCAACTTTTGTGTTGCTTCAACTTCTGATATTTGCAGCTGTTGGCCGCATATTAGTTTAGGCTTATTAAACCCCCCCCGAAAGCGAAACCCGGTGGACACACCGTGAGCTTGGATGATAGAAGGAAACATCGAAGAGATGCTAGAGTTTTGTAAAGATGTCCGTGATTTGATCCTTTGAGAAGAGAAACCGAATTTGGAGTGATTTGTTGGCAATCTTTTCTCGTACAAAATGATAATCGATTTCGACATATTTGGTGTGAGCATGAATAATCGGATTAGAGACTAAGAATGTAGCTCCGATGTTATCACACCATAGAATTGGAAGCGAAGAAAGGGAGACATGTAATTCAGTTAAGATGTATTGAAGCTAAATGAGCTTCGAACTTGTGATAGCGAGGAATTTGTACTCGGCCTTTGTGCTAATATCTTTTGGCCACAAGATGAGCCTTGTATCTCTCCAAAGAGTCATTTGCACATCGTTTGATCTTAAAGACTCACTTACACTCTAAATGATTTTGCTCGAGAGAGAATGGAACTAACTTCTAAGTTTGATTTAATAAGAGTGTCGTGTGTTCCTTTTTCATTGCTTCAACCCAATGAGCATGTCCCTTTGCTTGATTATAGTTTTTTTGCTCGGTGTGCTCATAAGTTTCGGTAATTAGAGCAACATAATTGGAATATAATCGGAATTTTGAATTACCTTATATTTTTGTTGGTTCTCTCTAATATCTCAAATTAACTTAGACATGTATAAAATCCTTATTCTATTATTCCTTCTTCTAGCTACTTTATTTTAGTATTTGTAAATGAAATTAGATAAAAGATAAACATATGAAAGATTTTTTAATTCATAAATGAAATATAAGTCATGCTTTCTACATGACATTTTTTTGTTAATCACACAAAAATGCAATATTAGAATATTTAATCATTCAAATAGCATCGACAACTGTAAATTTTTATTATTCAATGCAATTGGTATTTCAAATAGCCGTACTTGGGTATAGCAGCAATTGGTATATATGTTTATTATTCAATGCAATTATTATTTAGTCATGCTTTCCTCATAATTATTATTAAAAAAATAAATTTTCTGCTAGACATATTTACAATAAAAAAAATCAGCTAACAATTTTGATAAAAATAACACAAATCAAGTCACAAATGTGTAAATATTAGTAATAAGTTTTCACACGTATTGTTGAGGATACATATGTTGGTCATGAAATGTTATACATTCTGAGGATTAATTTGACTGTGTATTGTATGACGTCAAATTTGAATAATTTAAAATTCAAATCTCGTATAAATAAATGATAAAAGAACCAAATTTCAATACATTTTATATTAAGACAGGTCATGTCTAAACTATTAGAAATCAAAATTTTGAACTGCATTTCTCAAAATTATCAATATAACAAATATGGGACTATTTTAATTTGTATAAATAACAGCACAAGTCAACGCCCAATTACAATTTCAAGAGAAAATATTTGAACTTTTCAAAGAGGAGGGATCAAGTTACAACAACGGTTTTTTTCATTTTCAAAGTCTAAATCATCGATCCAAACCGTTCAACATGATTATCTAAATAAAATGTGCTTCCAGATCAAATTTTACATTTTTTTGAATTTTTTTACTACAGAAACTAGTCAAATTCAGACCATTGAATTTTGTGCCCATCTTAATAAATAATAAAAAAGTCACAAAAATGTAAAATTTGATCTGGAAACATAATTTATTTAGATAATCATGTTGAACTGTTTGGATCGACGATTTGGACTTTAAAAATGAAAAAAATTATTGTTGTAACTTTAGTATAATTCAAAATTGTTGTAACTTAGATCTCTCCTCCTTTTCAAATAAAGTAAAATAACTTTTAGATAAATGGGCTATTAATTTTAACGCTAAACGAGATGAAGTCTGACATCATAACATGCTAATTGCCACACGAATTTGCTAGATAACTTAAATCTTATTATTCAAATCATGTCTTCTACTCTAGCTTGGCCTAAATCTGAGATTGGAAAAAAAAAAATGATATTTGACACTGTCAAAATGCGAAAACCGTGCAGAATAATATGATAAAATAATTGAACCAAAAGAAAATTCCTGAACTCACCAATACGATCGTAATTAGAGAGAGGAGAGTGATCATGAAGAATAACTTTTTAACCAATGATAAAAAATTTCTCTCGTCTAATTATCTTCATATAATTAGTACGTAGTCCAATTCATCACAACTCTTTGTATGAAAAATACAAGTCTAAAACTCAACTTTGCCATTAAAATTTACGAAAAAAAAGGAGAGATCTTTCTTGACTGAAGAAAACTTTTGTTTTACTCATCATAATTTGGTGTATAGATCTGTGCTTTAAGTTCTTTTGATGATTTATTTTCCGATGCACAACAACAATTAGACGGTGCTAATTAATTATTAAGCATTTATTATCGCATGTTTAGTATAGTGGGATGAATTCTTGTATCTCTACAGAGAGACGCATGTTTAATTCTCAAAAATAGCATCTAAAACATCATTAGGAGTGACTAATAGTCCTCTCCATTCTATCCCCTATATGTCCCCCTAACTAACTTATCCATAAAGTACAATGGGGACCACTAACTAACTGGGTGAAACAATAATTACTTGGAGACTACTTAAATTTGAAAAAATTTACAACTAATGCGCTCATGTATGAACACTTATGCGTGCAAGTATTCCTGTATAATATATCAAGTATTCATATCTAAGAGATCAAGTATTTAAACAAAAAACTAGACATCAACTTTGTTTTCTCTCTAGTCACACACACATCTTTTACATGTTTTTAGAATTGAGTTTTTTTTCACCGTTTAATCTAATCAATATTTCTAACGATCTGCAAGGAATTTTGCAAATCTGAAACCACGAATATTTTCTACGTAATTTTCTCTTTCAAATGAGATCCATGATGAAGTACTTTTGGGTTCTTCGTCGTTCAAGTATTCATACCTCGGCGTACAAATATTCATACATCGTTGAGCAAGTATTCATACATTGTCAAGTATTAATACTTACTCAATAAAGAGCTATTTTTCCATTTTAAATTGGTTAGAGAACAAACTTGTTTGTACAGAGAATAATTTTATAAAAGAGCAGGTCCAATGTCCTACAAAATAATACACAAATGAATAAACTTTAAAAAGTATTCATACTAAAACTTAGAAAATATTCATACTATAACTTTCAAAGTATCATTACTATAAAATATTCAAACTACAAAGTATTCATTCTAAAACATATAAAATATTCATACTAGAACATTGGAAGTATATATAACAAAATCAATAAAATTAATCTTACTAAAATAATGTAAGTATTCACACTATAAGATTAAAAGTATTCATACCAAGGTTCTGCTAACTGCAAATTAATAAAAAAAAAAGGATATATTTTATGAAAAATATTTATATTAAAACTTAAGAAGTATTCATACTAAAACATATAAAGTATTCATATTAAAACACATAAAATATTCATACTAAAACATTAGAAATATACATAACAAAATCAATAAAATTAATCTTACTAAAATAATGTAAATATTCACACTATAAGATTGAAAATATTCATACTAAAAGAGGTAAAGTATCAATACCAAGGTTCTGCTAACTACAAGTAATACAAAAAATATATAAACTTTAGAAAGTATTCATACTAAAACTTTCAAAGTATCGTTATTAGTAAATATACAAACTACAAAGTATTCATATTAAAACATATAAAATATTCATACTAGAACATTGAAAGTATACATATACATATCATCAAATATTCAACATATAACATATTCAAACTACAAAATATTCATACTAAAACATATAACATATTCATACTAGAATATTGAAATTATATATATACATACTAGCAAATATTCAAAATAGAAAATATTCAAAGTACAAAGTATCGTTACTAGAAAATATTCAAACTACAAAGTGTTCATACTAAAACATATAAAATATTCATACTAGAACATTGAAAGTATACATATCAAAATCAATAAAATTATTCTTACTAAAACAATATAAGCATTCATATTAGAAGTAGTCAAGTATTTATACCAAAGTTTTGCCTGTCAAGTAAAACCATTCTTCTATCATTCGATCCCAAATTAAGTATTCATATTTACGCATTGAAGTCTGAATTTTTATATTGTAAAATATTCATAAGAAGCCTCTAAATTATTTATACCTCGTCGAGCAAATATTCACCACGTCGAGCAAAAAAAAAATTAAAAGAGTATATTTGTCCATTCAATTTTTAAAATAATTAAATAAAAATATATTAGACAAAATGTTAAATAAACAAAAAACTTAACAATAAGACAAGAACATCGAAAATTCTTCATTTGACCAACTGGTATTCATTGAATCCAAATGATATATAGTGTTTTGAAATACAGTTTTCATTCGGTATTCGGAAGGCCACCACATACTGCATATTTGGTATGCGGCCGCATATGTGGATTTTGATTCGGATTTATATATACAGATTTATATATTCGAATTTATACATGCAGATTTTTACCTCGGCGTGCAAGTATTCATACCTCATCGAGTAAGTATTCATATCTTATCGAGCAAATATTCATACCTTGTCAAGTTTTCTTCTATAAAATATCAAGCATTAATCCTTACTCAGTAAAGTGTGAATATTTATGAAAATATTTAAACTAAAACTTGAAAAGTATTCATACTAAAACATATTAAATATTCATACTATAACTTTCAAAATATCATTGCACAAGGTGTTGCCAGAGCCACTACAGTTTTTCCTTTTAAACCTTCTACGCGTTAAGTATTCAAACTTGCGCCATGCAAATGTATATTGGAATTTCTTTTGAGAGACAGCAAATGATGAAGAGGAGATTGAGGTTCTTGAGTCCACGTTGAATGACGGTGAAAAAATCATCTCTTTAACATAAGAGTTTAGCTATTTCTTTTTAATTAATAAGGCGATTTTGCGTTTCTACAATTTCTAGTTCAGCTTAGCCCTTTTTTATGCTTACTTCGTTCAAAAACAGAATTGGTTCACAGCCCACTACTCAACCAAACCCAGCCGAATTACCCTCTCCAGCCCATTCCAAATACAGTGACAAGATTCGCGAATAATTTCTGAATTATTTGTGAATTATTTGGTTTTTTGGTGATACTGAACCGAACGCCGAATTATTTGGTTGACCAAACTTTGACCGAATAATTCACAAATTTTACGAATTTTTTCCGAATTTTTCCTGAATTTTTCCCAAAATTTAATTTTTTGCTTATTTTTTGTTTTTGCTTCCTTACAAAACTGAGATCTCTAATCCGAATAATACCGAATCATTCCCAAATTATTTCTGAATCATAAATTTTTGACATCGCTGAACCTGATCCAAATAATTGATTTGTCACTATAATTGCAAATAACCCACTCTTTTAGGTGCAAAAAAAAGTATATTTTCTTCAAACTACATATGTTTTATCAGAAGATATTGTGAAGCGGGTCAATTCATTAACTATTTAGCAGGTACTTTGTTGACTTGCTTCACCAATGAATAAATGAATTTTGCCACGAGAGAAGAGGTAATGGCGGGGAATGTGGAATCTTTTTCTCTTTTTTGACCGGACAGAGAAAATGGAGAAGACAGTGTATAATTAAAATTTGCAAGGGCCTTGAATTTTTGAGACAGAGAAACGGAACTGGCGAGGAAGTAGTCTTTATTAATTGAAGTAATTAGTTAGACAGTTAGAGTCTTAGGGGGACGTTTAGGAGACAAAATGCGGGGATAAAATCTTTACTCAACATCATTTACCAGAGTCCTTTAAATTCAAGAAAAAAAATTATTAACTTCGACCCGCATTGAAATTTATGCAGAAAATTAAAATTATAAACTGTCTTGTGAACCTAAACCAGACGTATGAATGTCGATATGAATCAAACAGTTCAAATAAGATATATAACCAAATTTTGCTAAATTTATGTGAAAAATTATATTATAAACAGACTCGTAAATCTCAATTGGACGCACAAATCACGACATAGATCGAATGATCCAGACCGACATTGAACCGAATTCAATCTGATGCCCATCAAACCCCCTTCGTTCCCCAATTTTACGACCAGAGTTATGGCAGCAAGATAATAAGTCATATGTGAGAGCATCTACATTTCTGAAACTCCAGTTTTTAAACCAGTTTTAGAGATTTAGATAAATTTCATATTTATCAATTTTGTTCAATAGTTTCTAAATATGGAATTGTTTCAAAACTCTGATATGGCAAAATAATCAATTCTTATTCGTTGAATTTTTAATACTGTTTTAATTAAATGCTAATGTGGCAATTAAGAAACTCTAATTTTAATTTCAGAGATGTAGAGATCTAGAAATTCAGAGAGCTGGAATTTCTAAAATTATGTTAACAGTTATTTAAAAACTCTGAGAGTTTCAAAGATACAGATGCTCTGAGTCACAAAGCAGTAGATACAAAATGCCCATTGAAGAAGATGCAATCTGCTTCATTTTTTTCAGTTTATTTCAAGAAAAATAAAATAAAAGGCAATCCAGAAACTAACATACACTAGACCTTAATTTCCTAGTATCAAACACTAATAGTAAACAGTAATAGTTTCTAGTTTCTAGGTTACAGCTTGATTGAAGCACCATTTTGGATTAAAAAAAAACAGTAACCTAGCACAACTATACTAGGAGCTAGCTTATAATTCACAATTTCAAATTGACCAATCTTCACACTTCTCATTTCCTGGAGAAATAAGATCTCTTGGGGCATTTTGTGTTAGCAGTACTGTTCAAGCTTTGTAGATGACAACAAAGCAAGGAAGGATTGCTCTTGGATTAAAAACAAATAGCTCGTCTATGTTGGAGTAAGGCCCCGATGCACCGACCAACGAGTCAAACTCTTCAGATCCTTCTTGAATTTGGGCGCGTCTAACTCTTCCAGCTATAACCCTGAAAAAAAGAAAAAAAATCATCCATTTCCAGAGATGAAATTAAACAAATTTGTTATTTTTTTTTGTAAAAACTTTGTTCAAGATGTATTAGATAGATCCGTTTCTTGAGCTTAAATTGGACAAACCCTGTTCAATTATTTTTAAATCTTTTATAAGATCTGTGTATCAATGTATCTTCTTTTATTAGCCTTGTTACTATCTTTATTGAATCCATCTAATTAGTACGAAATTAAAAAAAAAAACCTAAAAGAATTATGCAGAGCGTGTATGTGTTTTGAATTAATTCTGGTATTTTTTTTGCATTAATATGCATGCTCATATGTCCCAGTTAGAAATTAATTCTGGTATTTTTTTTATTTGAGATCATGCAAAGAAATGTTAACATACAGACATTAACTAAACCTCTTATCAACTGTGCAAGTCTTAAAAGGTATATGGGTTATGGATGTTACCTACAGACGAGCATGACCCGCTGCTCGTCGGATTTCTTGACAGCATCATGTGCTCTGCCGCTGGTTGCCATGGTTAGGATCCTCCCATTCGGGTCGGGTTTGAACCCATCCTTTATGATAGCGCAGACGTGACAATTTGGGTTAGAGCTGCACAGATTCGTAGACCCGTTAAGGCCAAGTGAGCATGCCAGGGTAGTGCAATGGAACCTACAAATCAAATATTCTAATATTAGTCCCTTGTAAGATGTGAATTTTTTTTTTCCATGACTTGTCACTTCGCCTGGTTTAAGTAGTTGTCAAATCTAGGTTGTTCAATGGATTAGTTCGGTTAAAATCGAATTAAAATAGTCAAATCAAAATTTTGTTCGGTTTCAAAAATATAACCAAACCAATCAAATTAAATTTGTCAACCAAAAAACAACCTAACCAAACTAACCAAAGTAAATTCGAGATTATTTGGTTTAACCAATATACAAGAAATTAAATTTTAAAGGTCAAAACTCAATACACACTCCAATACCATTTAATTATCATAGAAATAAATATGACTATATATTATATATTAGTTGTTGACATTAAACACATTGTTTAATTTCATACAAAATATATAGATGTTCTAAAATTTCCAAAACAAAAGCAAGGTTTAAACCATATAAAGTTTAGTATTGAAAAATATAAACCAAACCAAATATAAAAATCAAAGTAATTGAGAAATTCTACCAAACTGATCTATTTAAACCGAAAACCGAATCATTTCATTCAAAAATTTTGGTTTGGTTGAAAACCTTTTAAACCGGACCCAGTGAACACCCATAGTCAAATTGATGAAGTTATTGGGATTAGTTATCTCCTTGGATCATTACAGGTCTTATGTCAGATTATTGAATTTCATATTGTAAACTAAACTAAACATTGGATCGAGGCAGCTAGAATAATTTCATGTGATATGTACCAAAGTACAAGTTGGCTTAGTACAAGACAGTAATATAGAAATTATATACCTCTGTCATAGTTTAGTCTCATACTGAAATGCTGATACATGACAGATGAAATTATAAGTTTATTACCAATATCAAGATGAGCTACCAAGCGGTACTGGATCAATACCAGTTGGGCGACAGTTAAATCTTAGAATTTTCTTGTCTTTGGATTTTATTCTTGGAATTTTTTTGCTGGTGCTGGATGATTATGGATTTATTGAAGCTTAAATCAAATATGGGGAGGGTTTAAATGCCTCTATCATGTCTTCATTTTTTAAACGTTAATAACTTAAAAATCAAAATAAAACTATTAGATATGATCTATATTATTTTCTATGTGCGCATATAAAAGATTACTACATTTTTACTTTGTTTCGATCGGTATCAAGAGCTTGCAAAAATCCATTGTTATGGATAAATTCTAGACATTGATTTTTCAACTTATTGAATCATATAAAATAAAAAACGAAAAGTGATAAAAAAAAATTATGTGCATGTAGAGAAAATAATATAAATCACATCTAATGGTTTTATTTTGATATATAAGTTTTAAAAAAAATATTATTAGAAAATTAAAAAATGAAGGAATGATGAAGGCACTGGAGGTATTTGAACCCTCTTAAACATTAAGTTTTAACATACCCAGCACAAAAGGTACTTAATATTGATACCATCCACCTTTGTTACGGGATTATAGTACCTGAGAAGCTCATTGCCGTCAGCAATACATCTGGGGTACTTCTTTGCAAATTTACTGGATTTGATTTTGATCGAATCACGATAATCTTCGAATTTTGAAATGGTCTTTTGGGAATTTTGAACCTTCAAAATCCGCTCGATAGTGCAAATCGGGGAATTCTTCTTTAGCCAGCTTGATTGAAATATAATCTCTATTATGTTCCTACTTGTGTCTTCAGGACCCAATTCTGAAACTGTATTTTATATATAAAAGACACAAATAAAAGCTTCAATTTAGTCATTTAAAATTTTTAATGTTCTTTTCTAGCAGAGGAAATACAGATTTGGATGAAACAGCTCGTACCGATTATACTGAGTTCAGTACCAATCATGGCCAGTGTACTACAGTTATCATATCAGTCACGGATTCACATCTGCTGCGATCCTATAAGGGTGACCAGTAACTCTAAAATCTCTGCTTTTCCAAATCTGACCGTCCAATAATTTCGTGCACGTATCTCAAAGCAGCTGATTTTTTCCTTGCACGAATCTCGAAACAATTGAACGGTTGGATTTGGAAAAGCAGAGATCGCAGGGCACTGTTGATTAGTGAAGAATCGCAGCAGATGCGGATCCATCAGTCACTAGCTGGTACGCAATGTTTGATTTATGCTGGTAGGATCGGTAATCTTGGCTAGTGCTGACAATTATAATTAACCATGAGTGGGGTGCGGTACTATGCATAGCGCACTTTGGTCCATACTATGAATATGTGTTCATTTTCAAAGTTCGAACAATTGATCCATTCCACTCAACATGATCTCCATATGAAAATGTGCTTGAATGCCAAATTTTACATTTTTTATTTTTCTACTATTTTTTTTAAATAAGTACAAAATCACTTGACCTAAAGATTCTAGACCATTCCAAAGTAGTAATTTTCTACCTGTCTAAAAAATAGTAAGCAAATTCTAAAAAATGTAAAATTTTGGTCTCCATGTACATTTGTACATTTTCATATGGAGATAATGATGATAAATGGTTCGGATCAACTATTTAGACTTTGAAAATGAAAATAAAGATTTGTAGTACGAACCATAGTGCGCTGCGCATAGTAGCGTAGCCTCACTCATTAACCACTTGGTACTCTAATCATAAAATCATTTCCTAATGATTATGTGTCAAGATATGACAAACAGTAGAAAACTAAAAGCATAAAAGGATTTTTTTTTTCATTTTTGAATGACATTTTATAAAAATATATATACAATTGGGTGTTACTTGAAATATGGTTAAGTAAAGTATTAGGAAACACCTTTTTTAAAGAAGCTTTTTGCAAAGGACAACAATAATTACATTGATGAGTTCCATGTTCATTCATCTACACTAGTATACTAATATAATAAGTCAGTAGTACAATTGGAAAAATTCTAACAATGTCCAAAAATAATTTGAAAAATACCTGCATGCCTAATAGCTTGATGAAGCTCCAAGCTCTCACTTCTAATAAAAATCTCACCACATTCATGACAAGTGCACATGACCCTCATGGACCCTCCATGGACCGGGTCCACCACACTGTGGCACTCATAACAGCCAGACAGCCTCCTAAATTGCATTCCTCTAAAAGACCCACCAATGGAATAACTAGAGGAATAAGAATTGGAAGAGGCACAAGAAGCACTGGAGGAGAATAAGCTGCTAGGCGGCACATGCTCACCATTTACTATCTCATTCAGGGGTTTTTTTGTAATTAGTCTTTCTTTACTGGTACATGCACTAATTGATGCTCTCCTCCTCTCACAAGGCTCCTCCTCTGCTTTGCACAAGCTGCTGGTCTCTTTTTGTTTGCAAAGAGATCCAGAACAAACACTCTTTTTACATCTTTTTCTGTGGTTCTCTGAGGAATCAAGGTGGCTTTTGCAATTGAAGATGCTTTTGAGGGCTAATCTGTAAGATGGGCTCTCTGGTTCTTGGTTTGTTTGGCGCTGTTGTGGCTTGTTGGGTTCTTTTTCTCTCTTCTTCATGGACAGTTTTTCTCTTGGCTTCCTTGTTTCTCCCATTGGAAGTATAGAGAGAGAGAGAGAGAAGGTGTTGTGTTTGTGTGTGTTATTCTTTAGTTGTAGACTTGTAGGAGATATGATGAAGGTGTGACAGGGAGACTTGTGGAATGGCAGGAAAAGCAAAGAGCTATGGATTCATTCCATTTTTTACCTTTATTTATTTATTTTCTTTGTTGGTGGTAAACTGGTAATACAAAGCATATTACTTTATGTCTTGAAGTTGGGAGGGAACCTCGTTGAATTTGCTTTATAGATTGTTTTTTTTTTTTTTTTTTTTACAGTAGCTTTATGGATTGTACATTTATGCATTTCTGTCCCTCCAGAATATAAGAATTTGTATGTACAGAATCCAGACATTCCCATCTGTATTTAGAGAAGGAAATTTGTCACGGCGTGACTAGTCACGTCACGTGTGTCGATTACGTGACGTGACTCGCGTGACGCGTGACGTGATCATTCGTGTGCCGTGACCACATTCCAGTGAAAATATACGTCACGCGAACCAGCCACGTCACGTCACGGTAGAGAATCCAATTTTTTTTATATGTATAGAATATTCAGATTTTTATTTTAGTGTAAGTTCAGTGATATTGATACTCATGTAGTATTGATTTTTATTTTCTTTAGTTTAATCTAATGAATATTTGTAATTTGAACTTTTAAAGTAATGTCAAATGTAATATTTTCTAAAAGAATAATCTTTAAAACATTATTTACTTATTTTAGAATTTTTTATATCTTTTTTTTTATTTTCAACAATTTAAATTAAAATATAAAAAAAATTGACATGACTAATTTACGTCACGTCACGTATGGTCACGGCGTGACTACGCGTGACGTGACCATTTGCGTGACGTGACCATCCGCTATCATTTTGATCACATCACGTGAAAAAAATAAGTTGATCACGTCACGTGATCAAATCACGGCGTGTTTGTCACGTCACGTCACGGCGTGTCACGTATTTCCTTCTCTATCTATATTGGCACGAATATTATAAAGGAGTTACATAAATTTTTTAAAATATACTAAATTGATTTGAACTCTGTTAAGACTAGAGCTGCAAACGAATAGAACCGAATCGAACTCAATTCGAGTTTGGTTTGAATAATTTCAAACTAAGTGTGGTTTGAATTAATTTTGAATCGAATTTTTTATGAACTCAATTTCGAATCTTTTACGAACTTTTTTATGACAAGAAAGAGTGAATGCAGTCGCCCAGAGTGAGAGGTGAAAGTTGTCTAGGATTTCAAAACTGAGAGCGACGGTTACGACTTACGAGTTATGACTTATAGCTGGACAGCCTTATGTTTTAAGTCATCAGCGAACATAAGTCATCAGCGGAAATTAACGGTCCACATTATTTTGAGATTCGAACTAAAATAGTTTGCAAACCTATTTTGAACGAAACAGGTTCAGTTTGAGTTTGGTTTGAATTAATTTCGAACTATTTTGAATTGAATATTTTATGATTTTTTTCAAATAAAACTTAAATCAAATCACGAAATACAAATATTATGTGCAGCCCTAGATAAGACATTCCGAATTTCATATTCAAAATTTGAATATTGTAGAGGATACGGCCTCCACAATATAACGCATATTGAGATAGATGGTACAAATATTAAAGGAGTCCTGTAATTTTTTTTAAAATGAACCGAATTCATTTGAATTTCGATCAAAGGAGGGTACATTTTTACTTAGAAATGTGCTTTGTGGTCCTTTATTATATTAATCAGGAAGTATCCATATTAAAATTTTGTTTTCCATTGTACAGAATCCTCATTCGAGATTTGTATGTTTGTATGATTGCATGTGACTTTAGTTACAAAAGTAAAATTAAGAATATCTTTGCCAAAAGAAAATTACAGAGTTAGAATTCAATATTAATAATTTATATGAGAAGAATCTCACTGAATTACATATTATTATACCAGTAACAGTTTGCAGTATCTATACTGCAATATATTTCCATATATATATAACATAAGAAGTATGGGAAGCGATTATTTGACAATGTGGATAGTTGTCAATAAATTAAATTCTAAAATTAAAATATAATATTGACATGACAATGTGGTTCACATATCATGTCTATAAAAAATAAGAGTAATTCACAAGTGAATCCAATCAATTTTATACCTCCAGAACATATCTTAAATTATATTGTTTGATCCAAAAAAATATAGATATATGTTCCATCATTTAGACAGAACTTGTATTAAAATTTTTAAATTGTTTGATGGAAAGCTTATGTCTTTTTAAGTTGGTTGAAATTTGATTCATGCCATATTTTAATGATGGAGAACATATACATACAATTTTATTTATTTTTAAATTTAAAAGAATGACTTTGAAAATACTTACTAGATGCATCATACAAGTTGAATGTTGACTAGAATTCTTCAAAAAATTTGAGGTTTGATGCATATTTTACCGTTATCAAATAATCTGAAATTTTAATAATCCAAATTTAACGATCCTTAATATATCAATGAACATACCTAAATAGTCAGATGCATGAAATTTTACTATAAGTTTATTTAACTTTTTTCTGATTGATTTAGAAAAATATAAAAGAGTCTAAACAACCATTGCTAACAGTGTCTCGTTCTCCAAATATGAAAAATTCATGCCATTGGTGTCCTAAAAAAGTAAAAATTCATCAGAGATGAACTTCCTTTAAGAGAAAAAAATCCAACTTTGACAAAGGACATAACAAAAATTGAGCAATTTTATGTAGTTTGGCGACAAAACCATGGGATAAAACCATACATATCTTAAGTCAATTTGTGACTTTGGGCACAGAATTTGTGTGAGGGGTTGAAAACAAGAGAGACAAAATGTGGTCCTTGTCAGTTGTTTGGTGGATAGAGTCTGAAAAGCAAGGGAATTGTAGTGACTTGTATAACATCATTATGAGATTTAATGTGGACAGTACATAAATATATTCTTCTGTGCGGCGTTTCATTTTTAGAGACTTTGTAGAGTCATTTGCCTCCAAGCAAAGTTATTGAATAATATTCATATTTTTAAGGGAGAATTTCGTATATACCACTCAAAAACTTTGAAATTACGTATTTACCATTTAAATTTCTATAATTACATATTTACCATTCTAAAATCTAATAACTCACGTATTTATCCAATTAATCAAAACCTGAAATTAATTAAGTTAAATATTATAAAAAATATAATTAGTAACTTGGATTAGTCCCTTCCCCTTCTACGTACGCACATAATCACTCTTTTTGGCGCGACATTCATTTTCTACACTAAAACCTATCCTCCTCTCTTGCTTAAACTTTCTTCTCATCAAACCCAAGCAAACGCAGAACCAAGAAAGAAGAGGTAGAGAAAGCTATGGAATATGAAAAGGAAGAAACACTCGCACCGGAGAAGGTTGATAGACCTAAATGGAAACTAGGAGCAGAATCACCCCCAATTGAGTTAACTCTTTAATTTTCATAGTTTCCCACACAATTGTATTTCCAGCTACCACATCGCTAATTTCAATTTCAATTTATCAAACCAACGAAGTGCTGGTTCCAGGAATTATATAAGGTGTTTTCAGTTGTGCTACTGGTACGATATGTACACTACTGTTCTCTACTGCACTACTGTTCAGATTTATTTTCCTTGAAGTCTTCCCTGTTGAACTGCTCGGTTGAGTTCAATAGTATCTCTTCTTAAATTTGTAGCATTTTGGGTGAAACCCTATATACCTATGAGATATAACTCACACTAAGCTGTGAATTATTTTTAGGTTAAGATTCATTTACTCATGTAGAGTATGGATAACAACTAATAGGAAATTGTGATCAAACATATTTACTTATTATGCAACATGCATGTAAGCTCTGTTATGATATTGTATTGGTTTGGAGTCTTGTTTTCTGTTTTTTTTTGTTAAGTCAGTTTGAAATATCTGTTTTTACTTTTTAATATCTTATATTGGGTATAAAGGAAAATGGGTTTGAGAAGAGAAAGAGAGAGTGCTAAGTTAATTCTTAATTAATTATAATTTTATGAATATTAAACATAATTAATCTAAGTTTGTGGTATATTTGATATATACGAAAGTTATAATGGGTAAATACGTGAGTTATTAGATTTTAGAATGGTAAATACGTAATTTCAGAAATTTGGATGGTAAATACATAATTTCACAGTTTTGAGTGGTATATATGAAATTCTCCCTATTTTTAAAACCAGCATTTTGTATTCACTTTTTTTTTATCTCATATTATCTGTGAGAAATACAATCATCTGAATTCTTTTGTTGAAGTTACGATCTCAAATCTTTTGCATCTTTTTTATTATGATTTTTTTTTTACTATTTTTTAAGATAAGTGCAAAATTACTCTTTTTGAATTGTCTCGAATCTTCTAAAAAAATAGTGATTTTGTGCCTATTCAATAATAAAAAAAATTAATTTCCAAGTACATTTTAATATAGAGATCATGTTGAGTTGTTTGAATTGACTGTGTGGAGTTTAAAACGAAGATAAGAATGTGATGCATTATTATTAGGCACAAAAACAATGGAATATTATAATCCTACTCCATTTATATTAGAAAAATAACAAATATTTCTTGAATTATTAATACATTATACTCAAAATGACGAACTTTAAGAACATGTTATTTTGAATGCTATGTAATTTAGTAACATGGTACACATATAATTCATATAATTCATGTATAATTCATTTTTATTTTACATTTTTCAAACCAAATACCGAATAAAATACAAAAAAAAACATATAATACGTTTTATTCGTGAATAAAATGCGAATTACGAATTATTGGCGAATAAAACATGAAAAAACGCAATTTTTTAATTATTTTTATTTATTGTTTGGGTTTTTTTTTTTTTGCTTCCTTGTGGTACATAATTATCTCCGAATTATTCTCGAATCACAAATTTTTTACTCCGCCGAACTGAACTCAAACTCGAACTATTCATCTGTCACTGTGAAAGGATAGTTTATGAAAGCCACAGAAGATCTGAACATGGAGCGTCTAGCACTTATGAGACTTTGCTTTCCACTTTGAAAAGGGTCACGTGCTTCCATGCATGTTTGCTATGAAAGAGCTGTTTGTGGACCCCCGTATTGTAACCCGATTACCCGATTGCGACCTGACCCGGTAAGTTACCTGCTAGCTGTTCATGCATGCATCGCTATGCTCACTCGTAAATTCGGTTTAAAGTGTCAAACAAGAAGTAAATTTTAATACTTGATCATGTTTGGTTGTGGAATAAGTGGTGGAGTAAACTCTCTTCTCCATCTTTAGATAGTCAAACAAGAAATAAGATGGAGTAACATTTGAATTAATCCGTATTAAGTTACTCCATCTAGAGAGGTGGAATAACTTACAGCACATGTGGATTCTGCAGTTAGAGTAATATCATCTTATAATTTCTTTCTCTTCATTAGCTTACTCCACCAAATTCTAACCAAACATGATTATTTTAATCCGGAGTAACCTTATTCCACAACCAAACATGACCATAAAGAATATGTGTTTAAATTTTGAACCTGTGATTTTTGAGAGAGAGGATATTATATTTTATTATTAGACCAAAAGATTAATTTTCTTATAAATGAAATGTAATTAGTTCAAATCTTTTCATTGAAAACAGTGGTATTAGAAAATTTTCAAATAAAAAATAATAATCTTTTAACCTCAATTTTAATGAGATATAGAATATACATAATAGAGTAGATCAAATTATTGTAAACATGATAATAGATCAGAATAAAGATTTTGATAGTTTTTGTTCAGCCATCCTCATATGTAATGTAAAAATAATATAACAAAACCTAAAATTTGTAACTATCCTTTAAAAATGTTGTGCTTAAATAAATCATAATGTTTTATTTTGATAAAAAAAAAAGCGAGCAATTTATGACATAATAATAATAATAATTTCTGTAGCATTCAAAAATATTGAGTTAATTTTTTTTAGTGGTTCGGACCTAGCAAAACGCTAGCATTACTGGCGTTTCGGATCTAAAAAACACTAACAGTGATAACATTTTGTCATATTATAATTTTTGAAATATAATTTTCCTAACTGAATTTTTTTTTTTTTTGACAACTTAAATTTTCATAAGTAGACTATGTGGATGTTGGATCCTCTTAAATGGATCATACACAAACCCTACCCGAACTAAAATTCATGCAACTGTTCTCACATTGATCAGAGGGAGAATAAAGGAGGAATTGCCTTTTTTGCTCTTCATTTGAGACCAACTTCTAACACGAGTACAGTTTACAAAAGATAACATATATCTTGGGTCTAGGGTTCCATTATGGCTTTTTTCTGCCCATTTTCAGTTCTTTTTAGGGAATCTTTTATGCACTTTCTTTTTTTCAGGGGTGCTGTGTGTGTGTGTGTGTGTGGGGGGGGGGGGGGGTAGGTCCGGATCCCCTAATGTAACCCAATTTTTGGGTTTTGGATCTAGACCGTCCGATTAGAATCCGACGTTTCATCTCGCACGATCCATCTCGAATCCGGCGCTCCATTTCGCGAGCTCATCTCGAATCGGACGGTTCCGATTTTAAACCCAAAAATTGAATTACATTACTGGATCTTGATTCAGGGAGGGTCCCTTTCAGCTGGATTAAATAGTGTAAAAAAATGTTCAATAAATTAACTAATTTAATTAAAGTTGCCATAATTTAACTAATTTAAACCCTCAAAGATTGTACCATAATTTATAATCTAGATCTATCTTTCTGAAAATATTTTTGGAAATATTTTCTAATATCTATATTTAATTCCATTCAGAGACTGTTTTAGGACCTATTCGGCGGACCATTGGGAATGGACATGGGCACGGAAATTGAACTAAAAATCACTGTTCATGTGGGGAAAAAAAAAATTCAACTCCACGGGAACAGTGGAGCAGCCGAACAGGGCTTAGAAAATTAAAATTGAGTGGGAGAAGGTGAATTACAATTTACAAATATAAATGATTTTAATTTTACGAGAGAGATAAAGATCCAGTACTTACATTTGAAAAAGAGTTCAAGGTTTGAAGAAGAAAAAATGTTTTTTTTTTCTCAATTAATAAAGAGGGTATTACCAACTTTCCTTTCTTTTCCTTCACATTTGATTCACTTATATTTATTTTTAAGAAATTAGAAATCAAGCTGCCTAATTATTTAATATTAATAACAAATATTTTATTCAAATTTTGAACGTGTAATCTTCCTTACGGAATATATTGTATTTTACATTCAAACTAATTAAAAAATGATTCTCTATTCGGAAAGCATTTTGTAACCTTCCGTACATAAAGCATTTTGTACTCTCTCAAACCAAAAGCATTCTGTACAAAAGAAAAATGTGTTCGCCCATGATCTGTATATGACACTATATATGGTTTTGAATTATTATTTCTTTCGAGGAACTCTTTAGGTACCTTTATGCGGTGATTGCTGAAAATGACAACTTCAAAAGTTTTGATTGGATGTTATGAACTCCTTTTATTGATACTTGCTATAATCTCAAACTTACAAAACTTTTGTTTTTCATAATAACAGCTTTTTTTTTTTATCGAATTATTTTGTATGGTGTATAATTTGGCATTTTATTTTCTTTGGAGAAAATCTTCTTTGCACTATTTGGAGATAGAGTGGACAAAACGTGCCGTGCCGTTTCTTGACTAACACGCCGTGATTTTGGTCTCGTGCCGTGCCGTGACCAAGTGAACAGTCACACGTGCCGTGACTAAAATGTGGAGGTCACGCCATGATTCCCGTGCCGTGACTATTCGCGTATCGTGTCCAAACGTAACTGTATCACGTTTCTCACATTTAACTATTTTTTCATAATTTAGGTTAGTTTATTCAAGATTCATCATTTGATCAAGACTTAACGGTTCTAATTACACGTGACTCGCGTGACCACGTGCCGTGCCGTGCCGCGACTAGATTTTTCGCGTGACGTGCCGTGCCGTGTCAAATTTTCAAAAGATGGTCACGGCACGCGAACAATCACACGTGCCGTGCCGTTCTGTGCCGTAACCGTTCCGTTCCGTGACGGAATCGGCTCCGCCGTACCATTTTTTCCACTCTATTGGGAGATGCTTGATAAACACTAAAAAAAATTGGTTTTATTGTATAATGATTAGTTTATCTTGTTTAGTTATTGATAAATCATGCCTTAATCACTAAACAAAACACCTAACAATCATTGTTACATTAATTAATTTGACGTACTTAAATCAACAAGTTATAGGGTGTCATGATGTTTAGTTTAGAGGATTTTTTTATCCAAATAGAATTTGGAAAAGTTTTACTGGACCAAACTGAGTTTAAAAAGAATTAAGATTAGTGTGAATCTTATTTAAAAATAATCCACATATTTGAACAGAGTTTATATTTATTTGAATATTTATTTCAGAGATCATACATGAAACATGACCTCATTAATAGGCAAAATATAAATCAGTTTTTTCAAAACAAAGAACAATTATTTCTTTTTAGTTATAATATTTCAGTTAATAACTGTATAATTTTTTTCATGTTATTTAATTATTATTTAGCATATAAATTTTATATGACACAATGGGTACCATGCTCCCTGACATCTGATAAGAGAATCAAACATTATGGGTCCAATCCACCAACATAGTTTCCTAGAGATGCTAAGAGGTGTTGCAGTGTACGGTTGATAATTTTGACTACCACCATCACCATACTTGGATTCTCATTCTAAAAGGAAAGTGTTTCCGACCTTCTTTTCATTTATTTGACCATGTTTGATTGTAACTTAAATTTAAAAAAAATGAATTATTTATTTCATATATTCTCTTAAAATGTGTTTTACATCTCGTTTGACAGCTCAAGTCTTGACATAATTGGTTTCAATAAGAAAAAAATTATATACACACACTAGTATCATGTCCGTACGTTGCAATGGAACATAAGAGAACAACAACAAAAATTCGTATAAATAAAAAAAAAAATAGATTAACATATATATTTTTATACAAATGTAAAGTTTAGTTCTTTGAACGTATATAAATTAATTTTATTGCATTTATTTTTTGAATGTTTTTTTTACCAATTGATCATATACAAAATTAATTCGATAAGTTCAAAATTTTTGTGTGTAGATGCATCACTCATAAGGTAGATGGATTTCAACGGTTCAGATTCGTCATTTGATCCAAAATGTTTTAGAGTTAAATTCACAAAGGGACTTGGTGAACTCAAAAACACTATAGTTCTACTAAAATGAATCAATCTAGAAAAATGGTTTAACTTATTCCACTGTAATTCCACTGTAATTTCATTTATTCCTTTTATTTTATATCTCATTTGACAACTTAAGTGTAGAGTTTAAGGGTTTATTCCACCTCATACTCCCCAGTCAAACATGACATTTACTATTTATAAATCAAAACAATTGGAATCTGAATAAATAATTTTCCTCATCCGGATCTCGCTCATTAAAAACAAATATGTTTTTTTTTTTTTTGAAAAAAAAAAAAGATGAATCATGTATTGTGCGAGACATAGTAAAAAAAATTGGGTGATAGTTAGCACTTCTCACAAAAAAATGTTACAAACACTAATAATGTATCTTTTGAGTCCGTATAGATATTAATTATATACTATTTTAAGTAATTAGATTCAAGAGTCGGGAACAAGCTTGTGTCTCAAATTGATTTTCTTTTACTGTTTTTGGAAAAAAGTTATTCCCGGAAGGAAACCAAAAAAAATATTCCATTACTTTTTAGAAATATGCATCATAAATTGATGGATCCGAATCTGCTGCGATTCTTTACTCATGAACGGTAACCTACGATTTCTGTTTTTTCAAATCAAACTGTTGAATTGCTTTGAGATTCGTGCAATGAAAAATCAGCTGCTTTGAGATGCGTGCACAAAATTATTGGACGGCTAGATTTGAAAAAACAAGAATTTTAGAGTTAATGTTCATCCTTTATGGATGGCAGCAGATGTGAATCCTAAATTGATGAACTTTAATTTAACGTATCTGCAATTTAATCGAGTATCAAAATAAGGTATAACCAGATACAAATACATGGAATAATTGTTGAATTATTTTACAAAATATAATCTTCAAAATTAAATTAATTAAATGATAATATGAAATAAGATACTGCGAAAAAAATGTAACAGACATACAATTTAATTTTTTTTTTTTTTACCTAATTGAAAACTTAATTCACATGATCGACAATAATTGTATGAATGTTGAGATTATATTCTAAATTTGGATCAAATAAAGAGACTGAGATCCTATTTTTATCCAATACAGATATGATCGGACTTGACATTATTAAATTTAAAACCATACATATAATAATTAAATAGTGTATTTTTGTATAAAACAAAATAATTAAATGTGAGCCAACTGATAATGATGTTCTAACTACCAACAAATATGGTACATGGTGCATATTCATGTGAGGTATT